>VZUI01039727.1:0-15701 GCA_013401135.1 Cettia cetti
TGACATCCAGGCTAATGAGTCCTTCTAAAAGGAGGTGATCTTTTGCCTCCTGCTGGTTAGCATACATTTATTGATCCAACAAATGAGAAAAAAGTCCTTAACCTTTGGAGCTTATACCCATGATTTCAGTTTTAAAGAAACGCCTACATGATTAAAACCAAAAGTATGAAATAACTTATCATTTCTCTGTTTCAACATGTGCAGTGAAAAAATGAAGAAAAAGGAATCTTACTACATCCTGCTGTGATTCCTCTGTAAAGCAGGGACTAACACTGATCCTTGTCTTTCCACTGCATGCTCCATACACTCTCCATTATGATGTCACTGTGTAAAACACTTCCCTTTAGGAACATGACTTGGGAGCACTGTAAGCTCCTTTGGACACCAGTCGAACCTGAATCTGGTGAACTACTACCATAACAGTTTAGGCACATAATGATTTGTCACTTCTGAATTCAGTTAAAATAACTGCATTCAGACACACACTCCTTACCTTATCCCAATACCATTAGAAAATTACAATAATCACTCCTTGATACCCCCACAAGCCTTCAGGTCTATTTTGGGTACAATTTGAGTTTTCCTAATTCCACACAGCTGCACAATTCCTTTTTTTGAGCCTAGGCATAATTAGGTCCTGGCAGCTGCAGGACAAAAGCTGTCACTCCACTGTGACAGTGTCCAGACCAAGTGTTAACTGCCTTATGAAATACAAAAGTTCTTCCCTTTAATTCTTTTTCACTGAGGGTAAAATCAAGACTTCATGAGATAATCCCAAAGCAGTCAGAACCTCAAAATAATATATTTGCTCTAATTGTATGTTTATTTTAACTGACATTGAAGTTTTGACCTTTAACCAACCACTTTATCAGGAATACGTTTCTTATGATCAAAAGATGACATGAATGGTTCGAGCTAGTTTTAAAATTAGATTTTAGGTTAGAACTAGAAGGGAGGGGTCAAAATCAGTGAATTATGAATAAATAGACATTAGAAGACTCTATACCAACAGCTTTTATACATGAAGCAGAATGGATATGCCAAAGAGGCAGTGGAATTGAGCAGTGCACAATTATTTCAGTAAAAATAATGTGACCACAGTATATTTCATTAGGTAAGTTAAATACATACTATTCAAACTTTGGCTTGAGAACTGCTCTGTTGGAACCATGTAAGGATTTTTTATTTTTCAAATTACTCCAAGACTGAATATGTTTTTGCGGTTTCTGATATACTTTAAGGATACTTTTTGCTCCATTTGGCATGTGGGAGGGAGGTGAGAACTGTAAAAAATAAGCATAAAAGTTGAAATATAGAGGATACCATCAAAGGAAGAAAGTTATTAAAAAAGCATTGCTTGTGTCTGGTCTAGAATGACTCAAAACTGAGCCACTTAAACCAGGTTATAAATTGAATTTTATACATTATATTAATACATTATAAAGGACATTTTTTTCTATGTTTTTGTAGTGGCCTGACCTTGGCTGTAGGCCAGATGCCCACCAACGTTGCTCTATCACTTTTCCATCCTCAGCTTGCCAGAGGAGAGAAATACAACAGAACAATTTCTGGCTAACATGACAGTCATGGGCTAAAAAGACTTGACCCAGGATAAAAGAATTTAATTTATTACCATAGAAAAGCAGAGTAGGATAATGAGAAATAAAAACCTTAAATCTTAAAATCTTGAAAACAGATCTTAAAAACACCTTCCCTCTAACCTTTCCTTTCATTCCTGGCACAGCTTGCCTCCCAATTTCTCTACCTCCTCCCCTCCACTGGTACAGGTGATTGGAAAGTGAGGAATGAGGGTTCTGATCCGTTTATCATTCATGTCTGCCACTGCTTCCTCCTCACCCTACTCCCCTGCTCCCCTGCTCCAGTGTGGAGTGGGGTTCCCCAAGGAACAGTATTGGTGCCAGTCCTGTTTAATATCTTTATCAATGATTTGGACAAGGGGATTGAGTGTTCCCTCAGACAGTTCACAGCCAGCATTATGTTAGGCAGGAGTGTTGATCTACTGGAGAGTAGGAGGGCTCTACAGAGGGATCTGGGCAGGTTGGATCCATGGGTTGAGGACAGTTGTGTGAGTTTCAATAAGGCAAAGTGTCAAGTCCTGTGCTTGGGTCACAACAACCCTGTGCAGTGTTACAGGCTTGGGGAAGAAAGATAGAAGGTGTCTCAGCAGAAAAGGATTTGAGGATGCTGGTTGACAAACATGAGCCCGCATGTGCCCAAGTGGCCAAAAAGGTCAATGGCATCCTGGCCTGTATCAGCAGCAGTGTGGCCATCAGGACCAGGGAAGGGATGATCCCCCTGTAGTTGGCACTGGTGAGACTGTGCCTCGAATCCTGTGTTCAGTTCTGGTCCCCCCAGGACAAGACAAACATTGAGGTGCTGGAGTGTGTCCAGAGAAGAGTAGCAAAGGTGATGAAGAGTCTGGAGGGAAAGTCATATGAGGAGTGTCTGAGGGAGCTGGGGTGTTTTACCTAGAGAAAAGGCGTCTCAGGGGAAACTTTATCACCCTCTGCAACTACCTAAAAGCAAGTAGGGTGGGGATTGGCCTCTAATGCCAGACAACTAGTGACAGGACGAGAGGACATAACCTCAAGCTGTGCCAGGGGAGCTCAGCCTGGATATCAGGAAAAGTCTGTTTACTGAAAGGATTGTCAAGCATAGGAACAGGCTGCTCAGGGGGCTGGTCAAGTCACAATCTATGGAAGCACTCAGCAAGCAACTGTGTGCTAAGTTAATTGGCATAATGGTGTTTGGTCAATGGTTGCACTTGATCTTGGAGATCTTTTCCAACCTTAATGATTCTATGATTCTATCAACTTCTCCATCACGAGTCCTTCCCACAGGCTGCAGTCCCTTGCAAACTGCTCCAGTCTGGGTCCCTTCCCCAGGCTGTAGTATTTCAGGCACAGATTGCTGCAGCATGAATCTCCTGGGGTGCACAAATTGATCCAGCAAGCACCCCCAACGTGGGATCTTCTCCCTGTGGCCACAGGTCAAATGTGGAGCCTGCTCCACCACAGGCTTCCCAGAGTGCCACAATGTCCTTCAGGCCTCCACCTGCTCCACACGCTCCAGGTGGATCTCTGTTCCTCCATGCAGAACAGGGGCACAGCTGTCTCACCGTGGTCTTCATCATAGTCTGCAGGGGAATCCTTCTGCACTGACCTTGTGTCTTCAGAGTTATTTCTCATTTATTTTCACTCTTCTCTTCTCTGGCTGATCTTTTCCTCTGTAGACTAAGTTGTTTTCCTTCTTTAATATAGTATCCCAGAAGTTCTACCACCATTACTGATGAGCTCAGCCTTGGCTAATGGTGAATCCATCAGTCTTCTTGCATTCAATGCTCATGTACCTAGGTGAAGCTTCTGGAAGCTGCTCTAATAAGACATCTTTGCAGAACTCCACTACCAAAACCTTGTCACACAAACCCAATGCATTTGTATACCCTCTTTTCTCACAGTGCACACACAAAATGATTTTTTATAAAGGAGATGGAATAGTCTCAGAATTACCATTCAGGTTCAAGGATTCCTGTTTTTCCTAATTGCAATGTTAAGTTTATTGTGGTAAAATTCAAACTAAAAATTTGTATTTAAAGAAGTCTGGATACATCAATGTATTCCTCAAGTAGACTTTTGAGTAAAAATGAACTTTTTTTAAAAAGCAGAAAATAGCCTCTTATTTCACTGATACAGCCACTCTGGAAAATCAAACCATTAATTTATTTGTGAAATGTTTTCTACTTCAAATTGAATTATCTTATTTTTCATAAAAGTTCCACACTTGTTATTGAATAAACTATTAGAATAATTGAATAGAGCGACTAATGGTAAATTACGTTGGAATATCTATCAATTACTAGGTCTAACATATACTGTGAACAATGTGACCTGCTGTCCCATATAATCTGTTTATAGATGTTGTGATTCTTGCTGTATTTATGCTAACTACATAAAGTGCTATGCATAAGTTGGTCACTGTTATCAAAGGCAGTAAAATTTATTTTCCTAGGAATTGTGATCACAGCAAAGATTTAATTCTCTTCTAGTTATACATCACAACCCATATTATACTGAGATGCCCTCTTTTACAGCTGTCATCTTCAACATCTTTGTTTTCCAAAGCAAGTTATCAGCAAGGTTTCCAATTTCTCTGTCCTGCAGCACAGTGATAGCACAGGACAGACATTTTACTTCAGCACATGAGTGGGCAAAGGGATGTGTGCTTGCAAGTACAAGTCATGAAGGTGATAAAAAAATAAACAGGATAAGCACAAGGAACGGCAAATAGGTTAAAAGCTGATAATGATGTTAGGGAAGAAAGAATTTTAAATATGTTAAACTCCAAGGAAGTAGAGTTATGATAAGGATGTGATGGGATGTAAAAGCTGATTTGTAGTCCATCTTGTTCTTTTGAATGTGAGATGTGAGCTGTATTAAACTCCTGGTCAATATGTTTTGCTGGACAGTGATGAGTCATCTAGAAAAAGGTGTATATTTTGAGTATGTTGTTTTGAGATAAGTAGACAAAGTGAGGCTTGCTTATTTTTCTTTAACCAATATTTTTTTATGAACTTTTTTGTAACAGTTAATATGAAATCTCTTTGTGTAATTTACTGACTGATTTTGTAAGAATTTTAATGCAACTTGCATAGAGAATACTTTGGCTGGAAAACATCAAAGCATACCACAAAATGATGATAAGCCTAAAATAAGAGTAAAAAGCACGCTCTGATAGTGCCTAGCACCCCATTACACATTATGGGCTGTGAATATAAAGTTCACTGAACATAAGTAAATATCAAATGGAAATGATTGCACACATTACTTTAAAACAGAAAACAGTGAGTGTTCTTACTATCCCCATTGATGAAGAATTACAAAAAAAAGCATACATAATTTTCACATTAGAAAACCAAAGAAGATATTTTCCATTAAAATCTTAGGCTGTCAATGATTGGGATAAAGAAAACTCTTTTGGTGTCACTAAGTATTTTTGTAAATAATGATTCAACCTCCACTAGCTCTGTAAAAGGACATATTAGTAATTTTGTGCTTGTCATATTTCCACTGTGCTCATCTGTTCACGATCAAGGTAGGCAAGTGCTGGAGATAGCAGTACTGAAACAAGTGTTTGAAAAAATAACAGCATAGCAGAGAAGCACAAGCAAGGGCAGCATTAGTTGTAAGTACATCAGACCTGGAAGATAGGATATTTAGAAAATTATCACAGAATACAGAAGCAAAAGTTAAGGTTTTATATGAATCAGTGTTTTACAAGAAATGCATCCATGCAAATAATCAAGGTTAAACAATAATTCATCTGTAATGATAAAATTCAGATGGATTTTTCTCACCACTGCAGTGTAACTCTGTTGTCTTTGTCACAAACTGCAGTAATTGCTGGTAAATAATCTTCTTTTTCCTGTCTCTGTAGGAAAGATTTCTGGGAAAGATAGACAAAATATATATCAGAGCTATCATAGCCATAGAGCAATCATAATTATAGCTGGCTAAAACATGCAATGTCCAGTTCATGAAAGATAAAGGGGAGCTCACATCGGATGAAAACTCCAAAGTTATAGTTCCTCATGGCTAGATGGGCTAATAAAAACTTACATAAGCTCATCAGAACTGGAAGGTCCCAGGCAGTAATGGGCTCCCAAGGATCTACTGCTTTTGGTGAAACTGATTTTCTCTTCAGGATCCTGCTTGACATGCTTTAAAAGTGAAAGGCCAATTTCACTCTGTATCAGCATTCCCTGCTTCCCTGCTCTCTTCTCCTATCACTGTGCGTGAAATGAAACAGCTGCCACATGAACCTCTCAGACTCTGATTTTTCATTCCTTCGGTGGTTCCTAGATTTACTCTATACCCATTTGGCAATTTGTTTGATGCATCTGCTCCATGAAGGACCCTTGAATTCCTTCTCCCATACTTTTGTTAGCTCCCTTCCAGATCCAGTGACCTTAGAAACACTGTGCCCTGGCACAGAGAGCAAACCCCCTGGCACAGACTACCAGGAAGGAAAACTATGTCACTTTGGAAACCTACCAGGCAGTGAACGTAAACCTGGTGGTCTCAAGATATCTTTAAACCACACAATTGTTTTTGAGATGAAAATTCATTTTCATAGAAAATAGACCATATATTCTAATTACAGCAATGATGCTAAGGTAAAAGAAAATTTCCACAACCCACTATAATAGTATTTTTTCTTCAGAAAACATCTATGTGTAAGTCAGTCAATCAAAACCCAAGTAGAACTATTCAGGTGGTTAGCTTTATTTTTCCCGGCTCTTAGTTTCTTTTAGTAATGTAACCAAGCATTGAGAAATCTCCTCTCCTCTCCTCTCCTCTCCTCTCCTCTCCTCTCCTCTCCTCTCCTCTCCTCTCCTCCTTTTCCTACCTATATTGTATTCCATATTCACTAGCACCTCTTCCTTTTCATTCTTGCAACAGATCCAGAGCTGTGTTGCAAAGAGAACAACTAATTGCAATAAAGACAACTCCTGTTAATTTATGGAGGAACACAGTCCTTAAGTGTGATTACTTGCTATTTTGAGAAACTTTGCGGTCGCATTTTGTCACTTCTTAACCATCTTTAAACCTTAATGTGATTATCTTGAAAATTAATAAACTGAAAAGCACCCTTTATTCAGAAATTATGGCTGAATTTTGATAATTATAGTTTAAAATATTACTTTGCATTTTATGTCAAGATAAATATCAGAGGAACTGTAATAGTAAATGCAACATAAAATTTAAGTTTAGTTTACAAAAAAGCTTACCAATTGACTACATTTTGAATGGCATATTTATAAAAGATTTATTGTTGTTTTGTGGGTTGGATAGCTCAGACAATATGATGATTTTAAGCTATAGCTATCCAGGATATGTATATGCTAATAATAAACATAGAGGAGGAAAATATATGTAAAAGCATGTACAGAGAGAAAGAAACAAATGGAAAGAGAAAGAAAAAGGGTATGCATGCTAGGCTAAAACAATCTGGATGGAAAAACAGAGGTGAAAAAATATATTGTCCCCCCAACAGGTTTTCTATTTTTGCTAATGTTTTTAGTAATTTTAATGATTTTCATAACACTGAGTCTTAAATGAAGTCAATGAAGTTACCTTGACATGGTACAAATATTAAATGAGATGAAAATAAGATTTTCCCAAAATGTGGTAAGAAAGCCCCTATTTCTTATAAGTAGTTGAAAACACAACATATTTAAGAATTAATTAAGAATTAAACTAAAAGAATTGCCCAAAATCTCTAGTACTGGTTCTAAGTATTTTTTTATATTTAGCAAAGTTCTTACTTAATGAATTATTAAATGATAATAATATGAAAAATATCACTGAAAATCCAAAATTAATTTACTAATCAGTAGCATCTATTCCTTCAGTTAAAAATCTTTAAGTCTTATGTCTGGGAAAAAGGGGAAGCAAAATTAACATGATAACAAAGGACCCTGAATGGATGCAGCTTAGTGGTCTATCAAAATGGCAGTATACCTCAACTCAAATTTGCTAATGGTGTGGAAAAAAAATAAATTAAATGCTCCATTCCCTAGCCAGTTTGTTTCTTTATGTGATTTATAACCATTTAAAACAAGAAAATGGCAACTTTTGCACTGGAGGGGAAAAATGGTATTTCAAGAGTATTTAGGTTCAAGCTGAGGTACCTTTCAGGCTCACACAGTTCATTTTACTGTGGACTTGACAGGTCCCTTTATGGTCTGCTTCTAATGCCTGAATGAAAGTAGAAGGCTGGCTGGGTCTTGTCTGAGCTTGATGGATCAACTCTTCCCATCCTCACTTTCTCCTAAACTGACATAGTTGAATTCTGGTGAGGTGGCCCTTTCTCCTCCCATGATTGCTCAGGGAATACCCAAGTTTAACTCATTGTGACAGGTTGTGTGCCAGGTGTCCTTGTGATGTTTATGTCTTCATAATTGTAGTGCACTAATGTTGAGCAACCAAGGGTGAAATGCAAATTATTTGGAAAAGTTTCAAGGTTAAGAGTCTCCTGCATTATCAGCTGCTCCCACTAACACTTTAATTCCAGATCTCCTCTCCCTAACAAAAAGAAAATAACAGGACTGTATTGTGATTTGTCAAACAAGCTGGGCAAAACCAACTGCTCTTCACACATCATCAGGTGTTTTCTCAGTGTTACTCATAGCTTGACTGTAGCAGGGAAATATCTGCTTTGTACATTTTCCAGGACACACTTTAATTCAGGTCTTAGGAGTTACACAGTTCAGCAGAAATGCAGGTGCTGAGGGAAGTAGTCCTTGCAAGGTTTTGACATGTTATGCATTTTGGCTCTTAAAAAGGTAGTTTGATGCCTAAGTTCCCTATGAGAATCCAGCTTGTTTATACATTTATTTTATTTTATTTTATATTTAGCTCTATTTCAGCATCATCATTCCCTATGCATTTAATGATTGCAAGGGAGAATTTCTTGCCTTTTGTGAGTTTTTCTGAAAGGAAAAAACTTTTTATGAAAAATAAATAGGATGCATTTCATTCAACTCATTACTTGCAGTCTCCTGCCCCTTCAGTTTCTGCTGAACAATCTGGCACATTTTCAGTTTCTATAAGCTAGTGACATAATCCTCATTGACAGGCATTGAATGCTAATGGATTTGTCTCTGCCTTATGCAGCGAAATTAAATAGCATCTCTAAGTCCATCAGGAAAGCTGACAAATACCAACTACATAAGAAAACAGGCCAGAACAACCTCAAGGTGCCAAATGTTGGCAAAGGTTAGTGCTTTCGCTGTAGGGTTCCTGGGGCCTGCCAGAAGAATTCTCTGAGCTAGGCATTGCTGTCATTTTCACTTGAGTAATGCCCCATGTTGGACAAGGAATAAAGAATCTAATAGCTAAAGTACCCCTGACTTCACATGAGCAGCATAAATAGGCTAAAACACAACACAGATTACCCCTGCACAGCTTGAGGTATCACAACCCCTACATGAGCCAAGTGAAGTGCAGTGCTTAATGGAACACTTTAGAGCTATAGAGATAGCTGTCCCCATTAGGCATTCCACTCTCTGGGGCCTGGTAATCTTCACAGTCACATCTGCTGGGCTGATTTTGTACATGCATTGATCTTTGTTCAACAAGGCCAACAGGCAAAAGTATTGATCTCTCAAATGCATTCTTTCTTAGGGGAATGCTGCTTGGACTTTTTAGAATCATAAGCTCATCAGAGACAGAGTTAGCACACTGCTAGAATGGCAAAAAACATGATGGTTAGTTGTTAACTTTTAACATTCTTAAAGTGTCCTTTCCACCTTGAGTAAGGAAAAAAAGAATACTTATATGCTCACAAGACAAATAGTATCATGAAATTCTTGAAAGAAAAAAATATGAACAACTTTATTGTCATTTTATAATGGCTTGTCAGACAAACAAATTTCAATTGTGTCATATCTCCAGAAAGAGAACAAACTTTAAAAAGTTGACATTATTTTCTAGGTAGCTACAGATTTGATTTGGGGTGGGATTCTGTGTGACAGGCTAGCAGGGGAGGATGCTTGGTATTTGTTTCTGTTTTGTATCTGAATTTCTAAATACAATGTGGTGAAGCAGAATCTGGCATCAGGCCTGATGGATACCTTCTGGTGGTCATGTCAGAATAGAGGGTTGCATATGAGATTATGTGGGTATTAGCAATAAATCCACCAGCTACTAAGAGAAGGTGGTGCTACTTCAGCCTCTAACCTTTTAAGATTACCTTGGTCTTTTGGAGATCACTAAAAATATTTTTTTTTCTTTTTATTTCTTGCTGGTTTTTGCTGAAGAAAACTCCCAGAATTGAGAAATTTACTGTTGCTCTTATCTAGTGAAGAAATATGCCTCCATAATTTTGTCTTGTCTCTCAGTAAACCACTATATCTCATTTGTTTATTTCCGTTTCTGCTGCCTAAAGCATTCCCTGTACTCCATCAACATGTCCGTAGTTTGTTTTACAAAGTTAATATTGGAAGCAGATGAAAAACTCCCATTGAGTTCCACAGCATGACGGTGAGAACAATCACATACATTCTTCCAACCTTTTTTTTTTTATTTAGCATTTCCAGATTTTCCTCTTAAATTTAAAAACAATGGTAGACTTCACCCATATTGCTTTATGTTTTCTTTCCTCACTTAAGTTTCATGCTGTCTGAAAACCACCATCCCGTGTCTCTGCTTCATTGACTTACCACTCCATTGCAATTCTCAACTGAAAAGAAATTGTTTCTCTGCTACCTAACCAGGGCCTGATTCTAATCTCTGAGCAATTCTGTATCAGTGTAAAGCATATTGATTTTAGTAGTGCTAGTTTCAATTTACACCACTGATAGAGGGATGTGACTGTGGATATAATTTCTCTCTTTCCATTGTTAATATTGTTATCTTACCCTGGAAGAGTATTATCTACCTCCATAAAGCCTTTGGGATGCAATCTGTACAAACCACACCATACATAATAAAGTTGAATTGTTATGTTTTGACTTGCTTTAAAGATAAAGCACTAGATTTTTATATCAGTCTTAACTAGATCTTTCCTTTTGTATTGATTTGTTTAGACAGCCAAGTGTGAAGAATGTGTGAGATGCCTGTAATAGTTTATTAATATTATATGGTCTGCTTGCTTGCCTGATTATTGTAGTTGTGTTTTTCCAACAGATTACAAGACGGTTAATTCAAGCAGAAGGTCCTTTCAGAGCAGGGGCAATGGTTTATTTAAAAACTTAAAGAGGCAGTTCAGGTACAACAAGGCATGAGATTTACCTTTAACTACTCCACATTCAATAACCAGGTTTATACATTGAAGCCCTGTTATAGAAGGGAAACAGAAACTAGGAAATATCAGAGAACAGCTGCTGAAGGATGGAAGATAAGCAGACTCTAAAGAAACAAACTGAACACCAATCTGTACAGTCATTGGAGAGGTCAGGGCTTTGTACATATTCATGTAGATTTTCTACTAAATTAGAAAGGACACCTTGTCCTTTAAAGTTTTTGGTGTTTTGCTTAGCCATATTATTAAAAAAAATTTGTTTGCTACGTTTCCTAGCACTCTTTAGTGCTGTTTTAGTCCTAATTCATCTCAGACACCTTGTTTCCTGCATCCATTTCTGCCCAAGTTTTTCCCAGAAGTGTCTGTCCTCTTCTGTTTCTGACTTGAACCTATTCCTCCTTTGATACATTCTTTGGTTCATCCATTTCTGTTGGCTACCAGAGAGGGCTTTAGGTAACTTTTCACACAAAATTATTCTCTTTGTTCCACTCTATCCCCTCTAATGTAGTGTAAGACTTATTTGATCATAGCTCTCCTGGGGGAAAAACCAAACTTCTGTAAGAGACGGAATCCCCATGAGGTTTACTAAATTCTCCTGCATGGCACTTTATCACTAGGGCCAACTGAAAGAATATTACTCTGATTGCTTCAGTCTTACTTCAGACTGGATGAAATAGAGGAGTACAATCAGAGACCAGGGAGGTGACAGACTGAAACCACCTTTGATTTGTAGGTCTGCAGAAGGTAACTAGGAATGTTTAAAGCATTTAATATCAGTATTATCCATTATTAATTTCTCTTATTCCATTATAATTATGTTATTCCATCATTCATGAGCTGATTTGTAGCCTTTTTATTCTATTATCTTTGACATGCAGAGGTATTCACTGAGAAATATGAAAGAATAATTTTCACTGGAGTTTATTTATAAACTGCTGGCTTCACTGTGTATTCACTGTTTGGTACTTGCTATTCACAGCATGCAACAGATCACCTAAGCCTAATGCAGTTGTTTTGGCATCCTCACTAGATGACTACAAATTTATAACCAGAGGACTAACCAAGGCTATATAATGAGATATTCACACCAAGCTAAATCAAAAAAAAATTCAAGAAAATTTCAGTACAAGAGTGATGTACAGTTACTCATGAAGGAGTGACAAAGAGACCTAGACAGGTCAAAAACATAAATACAACTTTCTCAATCAGTGGCTTTTACGTAACTGAAATTGTGTCAGTTTATTTCAGTCTCTAACTACTGATACTAAAGGAACAGGGCTAAAAATCTGCTAAAGGCACTGGGAAGTTAATTTAGTTATGTAATTTTCAGAGTGTTTCGTATATCTACTGGACAATCGTTAATTTTTTTTTTTTTTATGGAGACTTGTTTTTAAATAACAATACAAGTCCAAGTTGAGATACTATTAGTTTTATTTTCAGTGTCTGTCCATCCAACTTTCCATTGTCTTGATACAAGAATATCAGACTAAAATGTAAGAGTAGAAAATACAAAATGTAGAATCATAAAACAAAACTAGAAGTATAAAAGCAGAGAATTAAATCAATATTCTATGCACAATTTTATTAGAATTGGTGTCCTGGTTTCATGTCAGATAGAGTTAATTTTCTTCCAAGTAGCTGGCAAAGTGCTGTGTTTTGGATTTAGTGGCAGGAAAATGTTGGTAACACGCAGCTGGTTTAGTTGTTGCTGTGCAGTGCTTGGCCTAAGTCAAGGGCTTTTCAGTTTCCCATGATCTGCCAGCAAGCAGGTGCACAAGAAGCCAGGAGAGAGGACAGCCAGGACAGCTGACTGCAACTGGCCAAAGGGATATTCCACATCAAAGAGCATCATGCCCAGTAGATAAACTTGAGGGATTTGTCCAGGAGGGGCTGATTGCTGCCGGGGAATGGTGGGGCACTGTTTTGCCCATTGCCCATTGTTGTATTCCCCTCCCTATTTTTCTTTTCTCATTATTATTTTTTTCCTGTTATTAAAAATTTTTTAGCTTAATTCACAGGTCCTAATTTTTCAGATTCTCCTTCCTACCCCTCTGGGGATGGAGGTAGTAGAGGAGACAGGAGAATTGCCCAGTACTTTACTTGATGACTGGGGCTAAAACAAAATAGCTGGAAATTTTTTAAAATTAATTTTCAAGGACAGTTAATCCAATGAAGTCAGATTTATAAATTAAAGAAGATGGACATGCTCTAAGAGTAGGCAGAACTAAAATTTCAGTCGTATTCTCCTTTTCACATCTCAAAAATTCCCATGGATATCCTGTAGTTTAACTCTCTTATTCCAGACATAACCAAATGAAAAACCTTATAAAAATGAAAACTTTCTTCCTTTCTACATAAATTTTTTCTACTGTGCGTCAGGAATGATAGTAAACAAGAACTGTGAGACCTGCTTCACTGGAGCTAATGGAAAATTTTCTGTAGAATTCCATGGTCTCTTAAATAAAGGCACAGGAACTTTAGTAACATCCTTGAAAATTCACGAATTTAAGATTCTATGTTCTAAGATGGTAAACAAAAGAACTTTGTGAATGCTTGCTACATGGAGAACAGATGGAAACAAATTCTGTTATTATTATTAGAGGTAAGAAATGTCTGGAAAAAATCAGGACTTTATATAATCTCTGGCAATTGTATTTTGAGTTATCAAAAGACAACAAGGAAGTAGCTAAGCCTCAGCTATTCAGTGGTTTTTTCAATTTTTTTTCATGAAGGTAGAAAACTAATATTATTACCCATATCTATCAATATTTTGTGCTAATAACACTAATGTTGGGAATACAATATAGATTAAACCAACATAACATGACAAATATTAGTAGATTATTATAGGAATAATTTACAAAATTCATTTAGAGAAAAAAATTCAATTTAAATTAAATTTTATACCACACTTTATAGTTTTGGGATATGGTTGTCACTGTAATTTTTTTAGCCTTGTTAAAAATTCTTTATTCAGTACTATTCATGTTTAAATTCTACAGAAAACTATTCAATGAGACTTTGTGGAAGAATATATGTCATAAAACACTCATTTACTCAAAACTATTTTCAATAGAATGAGAGAATTCATCCAGTAACTAATATGATAGGTACTTCCAAAACAAACAAACAAGTGCTGGTGCAGATTTTAATCATATTTTTTGAGTGAACAGTATTATAATTTGTCAAAATTACCTGAAGCAGCATGGAACAGCATCAGAGGTTTATGCAGTCCTTACTCTTTCTAGGGTGCACACCTGCTGTCTACCTCTACATGGTTTGACATTTTGATGGATACAGGTCAGGCAACCACTGCTGGTCAATAATTTCAGTTATCCATAGGTGGTTTCAATCATAACTAATTTATTATTTTGCACATCTGGATTGATGTTATTGCCCTCTCCTCTCAGTGCCCTCATGTAAATAGCTCTGGATAAAAGTAGGTAATACAAAAGAGAATGACAGGAGAAAATGAAAATTTAAAAAAATAAGATTTATCTGTTGTGATTGTAATAATCATCTTCATTACTCAGATCAGTTGAGATTGTTCCTACATATGTAATAATTTACAAGGTGCAAGGGGCTAATATCTTTCTTGCTTATAATATCCTTATAAGTATAATGAGTGTTTTAATGTATCAAAACTCCCTGCCTCTGTGAGCTGGAGAATTATTGTTGTCTTCACCTTGCAGATGAGAAACTCCATTTATACAAGATCAGATTTGAAATCTGCTGCTCAGCCAGGAGCCATAACTAGATCTCTTATGTCTCAGAACATCATTCAGGCACCTACACGATTGTCTGCCTCTGTTTAGCTATCTTCTTATTAGATTCATTATTTATTATTCTGTATTTACTTAAAGATTATTTCTCTGGAGGAAAGATGATGAACCACTTTTTCCATAAATTCCACAGATCAATAACATTAATATGATGAGTGCTGGAGAAATTCTAATCAGTACTAAACGGAATGATGGAGAGCAATCAAAACTCATAGCTGAAATTCAGAAACTGTAGTGATGATACAGATAGGTTTAACATTTTTATTGTGGACAATTTAAGCCAGAATGAGCAATGGTGAGAGAAGTGTTTTCTCCCACACAGTTCTTGGAGCCACAGGGACAATTCCAACATTGAGCTTTTTTGAAAACCTATAAAACACTGCAAGATGTTTGAAGTACATGTAGAAAAAGTTAAAAAAAAATCTGTATTTCTCAAGCATCACTGATTCTGAAGTTATAAGACATAAATGTATTCCAAACAAGCAAGTTACTCCCAAGTAGTAATAAATCCAAAATCAATAATAAAATTAGCTTTCATGATAACCAGATATAAAGTACATCTGTACTAGAAGTTATTTAATGGCATAATCCTGCAATAGAATAATGGTACTGACTTTGTAAAGATTGAAACTCTTCTGGTTTTCATGTCTTTACACAAGCTTCTGAGTCTGCTTTTTCATAGTGTCTCCCAGAATTATTGAAGTGGTTAAGATTTCTTAAACATGACTGGGTGAACTGCAAGAACATTGTTGTCTTTTTAATAGCTCATGAACAAGCAGAACTATGCTCTGGAGGACTAAAATCTGATAAGGTGCTTCCTCAAAAAAGGTGATTTGATGAGATAAAGGACTCTCCAGAAAAGTAAAATGAGGCAGCTCTAATTTTTTTTGACTTCAGGAAAGTATTTGAGATAATTCCTTCCTATTGCAGATCAAAGACCTTTAGATATTGGGAAACTAGACACCAAAAAAATAATAAAAAATATCAGACTTAAAAATCATGGTTTTTCATTAACCATATTCTTTGTGTGTGAAAGAAAACATCTTTTTTTTTTTTTTTTTTTTTTCACTGAGTTGAATCTGTTCCTTTCTAAAC
>VZUI01039729.1:0-20630 GCA_013401135.1 Cettia cetti
CTGCCATTTTACCACTCTTGTTTCCTCATATGCAGTCTAAAAACTATTACTATACTCACCTCTACAATTTACATAACCACCTGGTTTGGCTTACAGTATCATCAGTTACCATTCACGTGTGTTTGTGCACATGAACCCTCTGTGCAAGGGTACTTAATGCACATTTATTAGCAAGCTTACAGGATTTTGTTGCAATTTTGTCCCTGTGAGCTGGTTTGGTTTGAAAACTCTCCAAGGCATGAATGAAAATGATTCCCTGTGCCCAAGTGCCTCTGCACAGAGACCTCTGATTGGAGATGCTAGCCTGAAAAAGATACACTTTTTATGTTATCTTGGTTCAACAAGCTTTGACTTGCTTACCCTTCCCGTTCTTTGCCTTGCCTCTCCTACTTTTACCTTGTGTTACCTACCCTTGCCTACCATTTTCTTTCATTGCCACGCTTTGCCTTGCCCCTCTGTTACCTTACTTTCCTTGGCATGCTTTTCTCCTCCCTTTGCCCTTCTCTTTCCTCTCCCTTTTCCCTTTTTCTGCCTTATATTGACTTGCCACTCCCTTGCCTGGCCTTGCCTTTCTTTACCGTGCCCCTCTTGCCTTTCCTTGCCTCCATCTTGCCCCTCTTGTGTCTTGTGCTTCCTTGCCCTTGGCTTGCTGGCCCTTCCTTGCCTCACCTTGTCCATCACTCCCTTGCCATCCCTTGCTTTGCCCTCCTGACTCCCCCCTTACCCTGCCCCTCCCTTGCCTTGCCTATCCTTGCCCCATCCATGCCTCTCCCTTGCCTTGCATTCACTTTCCTTTCTTTGCCCAGCCCATGCTCCACCCTTGCCTTACTCCACTCTTTCCTTTCCTTCCCTTTCTTTGCCTTGCTGTCATTTTCCTTTCATTGCCCCTCCCTTGCCTTCCCTTGTTTTGCCTCTCCTTTGCCCCTTCTTTGCCCTCTACTGCCTTGCCTTCCGTGCCCCCTCCATTGCCTTTTCCCTCCCTTGCTTCTCCGTTACCCTGCCTTTGCTTTCTGTCCTTTGCCTATCCCTTTGCTATATATTTGCAATATCCCTTTGCCTATCCCACTGCTCTTTCCTTTCTTGCTGTTGCCTTTCCCCTCCTTGCCTTTCGTGGCCCTCTCTTGCCTGTCCTTGCCTTGCTTTGCCCCTCCCTTGTTTGGCCTTGCCTTGCCCCTCCATGGCATTGCCCCTTCTTTGCCTTATCCCGCCTTGCCTTGCCTTGTTTTGGCTTGTTCCTTGCCTGGGTTTAGGTTTCTCCGTGGATTTCCTCCCATTGTTATCTGGAGACCCTGGGAGGGGGAGAGGCGCTCTCTGGGTCAATAGTCAGTGATCAAGACACAAAAGGAAGTGGCCGATGGCCCTGGCATTCCAGTGGAGTAGTTTTGGGGTTGGGGAGTTTTGGCTGGGTGCTGGACTCTTCCTCTTGGGTTTTTCAGTTGTTGTGGCTTGGTGCTGTGCAAGGTCTGACCCGAGACTTGGCTGCAGCTGGCTCCTTCCTTTCGCTGGGGATCCCAAGCAGTAGCACGGTGTGCTGCCTGGAGCCGGGCAGTCTCGGCCGCGTCTCTTTCTGCACGGTAGCTCAGCACCATGTCCGAGCCCTGGCAACCTCCCCCAGCCTGTGCCTGCTGCTGCTGGCAGTGCCAAGACCAGCTGCCGCCCGTGTGAGTTTGCAGGAGGAGCAATTTTCTCCTTGCCTCCCTGCGCCGGCTGTGCGAGGATGACGGCAGCTTTTGGCGCACCGGAGCCGCCAGCTCTGCTGCCGGCTGCGATGGAGCCATTGCAGCCTCTGCTTCCCAAAGTGTGCCAGCACCCCCTGCCGAGCGTACTCATGACTGGCAAAAGGGGGAAAATTGCTATTTAGCACGTGGGAAGTTCCTGTTACTGTTCTCTTGATATGTTGGGGGTTTTTTATAGTAAAGAGCCGTTACTCCTTTTCCTACATTTTTGCCTGGACACCCCATAATTTTGAAGTTACAGTAATTTGGAGGGAGAAGTCTTCTTTCCATTCCAGGATGGCTGGCTCCCACCTGCCTTGACATGCATTTGTCTTTTAAACCAAGAGCCTCCTCCTTTGCCTCATCCCTCCATTGTTTTGCCTTCCTTACCCCTTCCTTGCCTTGTTCCTGCATTGCTTTGCCTTTCCTTGCCCTTATCTTTCCTATTCTCTCTTACCTTGCCTCCTCTTTGCCGTGCCTTTGCCCTCCCTTGCCTATCCCTGTCCCCTCCCTTGGCTGGCTTTGCTTTGTCTTGCTTTGCCTTTCCACTCCATTGTGTTGCCCCTCCCTTCCCGTATCGCTCCCTTGCCTTGCCTCTCCTTTCCCTTGCTTTGCCTCTCCCTTGCCTTGCCTTGCCTTGCCTAGCCTACCTCTCCCTTACCTTGCTTGGAGCTGCTTAATGTTCCACTGCTTTGTCTTGCTTGTCCCTCCCTTGCCTTGCCTACACTTCCATTTCTTTGCCTTGATTTGACTTACCTGCCCTGCTGTTGCCTTGCCTGCCTTTTGCTTTCCTTGCCTCGAACTCCCTAATCATCCATTGCATTTCCTTCTCCCCTCTCCCTTTCCTTGCTCCTCTGGTCCCTTACCCCGCCACCTTGCCTTGCTTTGCCCTTCCTCTGCTTCTCCCTTTACCCTTTCTTGCTTTGCTCCTCCCTTGCCTCTCTCTTTTCCTTTCCCCTTTCTTGCTGCGCATTGGCTTTCCCCTCCAATGCTCCTCCTTTGCCTCTCCCTTTCCCATCCCTTGCTTGGCTTTTCCTTGCCTTGCTTTTCTCTTCCCTTGCCCCCTGCTTTTCCCTCTCCTTTTTTGCTCCTTCCTTATCTTGCCCTTGCCTTGCCTGACCCTCCATTTCTTTGCCTACCCCAGCCTTGCCTTGCCTTGCCTTGCCTATCCCTCCCTTGACTTTCAGCAAGGAAATGCAAGGGAGGGGCAGGAAAGGAAAGTGAAGACAATGGAGGGGTAGGCAAGGCAATACAGGAGGGGTGTGGGGAAGGCTCCACTACCTCCTTGGGCAGCCCATTCCAATATCTAATCACCCTTTCTGAGAAGAATTTCGTCCTAATTAACAACCTAAGCCTCCCCTGTCACAGCTTAAGACTATGTCCCTTTGTCCTATCACTGCTGGCTTGGGAGCAGAGCCCAACCCCCACGTGGCCACACTGCTGGAAGTTGTAGAGAGCATTAAGGTCACCCTGAGCCTCCTCTTCTCCAGGCTAAAGCCCAGCTCGCTCAGCCACTCTTCAAAACACGTCCACTTCAGACTCTTCATGAGTTTCATTGCCCTTCTCTCTGCACCTGCTCCAGCCCCTCCAGGTCTGTCTGGCCATGGACACTGGACACTGGACCCCCAAAGTCCCTCAGCAGGGCCAGCACAGGGCACAGCCACTGCCCTGGGCCCGTGGCCACACCAGGGCTGGCACAGCCCAGGGGCCATTGGCCTCTTGCCCCCCTGGGCACACCTGGGCTCCTGTCCAGCCACTGGCACCAGCACCCCCAGGGCCTTTCCCAAGGGCACTTTCCAGTCCCTCTGCCCCAGCCTGGAGCTGCAGGGGGTTATTGTGCACAAAGTGCAAGGATCTGGCACTTGGCCTTGTTGACCACCCTCACACCACTGATGGTGGCCCATCCATCCAGCCTGTTTGGATCCCTCTGCAGGACTGTCTTGGGGTGGTTTTCTATTCCTTGATCATCTGCTTTATGCCCAGAAATGGTTGCTGTAGCTTTAAGGTGGGTCTGGGGGCGGGAGGGAGCCTTGAGGGTCTTTGATGGGCTCTATTTTAATCCTCACTGCCCAGGTGTCTCTTGTGCCATATGGAATGGATTCCTTTTTTTGCTTAGCTGGCTTGGATTTTGTTAGCTTAGGCAAGAAGTTGGGGATTTTCACTTTCCCTCACCTTGGAGACTGTGACAGCAATCCTCCAGTGTTTTTTTCCTTGAATTGGATGGTTTGGTTTTGGTTTGAGATCAGAGAGGATGATCGTTGGAATATGAATTGGCCAGGAACCAGCAGGAAGGCAAGGGGATCCAGACCTCAGAAAAGCCAAGTGAGCAAAAGAAAGGACACCAAACCCACCAGCTTCATCTGCTGGGAAGAGGATACCCATGCTAGAGATTCACCAGGTTCTCCTCCGTTTTGCCCAGACTGCCATGTGAACCCTTTGGGCTTTTTCCCTTCCCTGAGACAGGAGCCACCCTGTTGCGGTCCCCACCATGTTGTGGTCCACACTGTGGGTTTTCTTTTTCTTTCCCTGGCATTTTGGTGGGTTTTTGTTTTTGTTCCAGTGTGGGTATGTAAATGTGTGAGAGTGTGTGGGAGGGGAGGGAGGGGTAAGGTCTGACAATTCAATATTTAGCTTTTTTTTTTTTTTTCCCCCGTTCTGGCACTCTGTCAATATAACAGTTGGGTGGGGGTTTTTTTCACTTTCATCCACTTGTATTAATCTCTTATTGCCAGAGAGGGATTGTTGGAACCTTTTCTTGTTAGAGGAAACACTCATTCCAGAGTGTTTTTCTCCTAAACTTGTCTCTAAACTGAGACAGGTCCATAAAAAAGGAAGGCAAAACCTGTGCTAAACTAGGGAGGAGGGAAAGAGGGATAGAAACTCACTCTGGCCAATGCCCTCTCTCCCCTTTCCTTCACCACTGCCTGCTAAAGCCTTTTTTACAGTTGGGAAAACAACCTGAAGCCTTGTCTGGGAGTGATTTATGCTGATGGTGTACTCCGTTATCTGTTTTATGTCCCAAATAGTTGCTGTTATCTTTAAGGCCTGGGACCATGTGTGTGGGGCTGGGGAAGAGGAAGTTTTGAGCTTTTTGGTGGGCATTTTTGAAGCCTCATTAGCCAGGTGTTCCACAGTGCTGTGCAGCTTGGTCTCGCTTGGCTAGCTTGGTTTTCTTGGCCCAGGCAAAAAGTTTTTCCCTTGCCTGGCTCAGAGTAGCTGCAGTGGTTACCCTGAGGTGAACTGAACAGCTGCTGCTCTGGGACTGGAGGAGTGGGAACCAGCAAGAGCAGAGTTGCCCCTCTGCAGCCCCAAGCCCTGAGGAGCCCCAGAGATAGAAAGCACAGCAAGAGGTTCCAGCTGAGCTGCTTTGTCTGCCGTGGAGAGGAGGTCAGTGCCAGAGAGCCACCAGGTTTTTGCCTCCTCCTGGAACTCCTACATGGAAGTTCCACTTGCCTCAGCGCGAGAGCTGGCACCATCTCTCTCACCATGTCAGGAAGGGGTATCTCTTCAATGTTTGCCCCATTCTCTGGGCATTTTTGGGTCTTTTTTCCTCTGTCTGTGTAGGGTGGGGGGTGAGTTTTGTGAGCAGTCCCTTGTTAATAGTGGGTTTGTTTTCTTTTCGCTGTTCTCTGCTAGTATTCATTTTTTAGTGGTGCAGGGGAATTATTAAAACCCTTTAGAGGAGAACAGTCACTGCACTTAAATTTGTCTCAAAACTGAGACAAGCCTCCAAGAGCCAAGATGTCACCATCTTAGTGAAAACACACCCTGTTCTTGCACTCCTGGAGTGAGCAAGCACAAGTACCAGTGCCAGGCATGAGCTGCAGGAATCACACACTTTGTCTTCATTGCAGAAGGCAACAGACTGCATTCCAGCTAAGCTGTCAGCCCTGAGACCAGAAAATGCAGATAAAGCCACTTCAAGCAGCAGAGAAAAAGAAAAGGCAAAAACTGCTTTACCCTCCCTCCCTGCCCCTTTCCTATCTTGGCGAATATGCAGCAAGTGTGGTGGTAAACTAACATATGCTTTTAAAGTAATCTTAGCTTTGTCCAGCTTTTATCTTCTTTTCCCTTTCTTTCTTTTTGCGCCTTTAACAATTATCAAAGTGAAGCTATCAGAATTTTTTTCTTATCAATGCCTAACTTAGTTCGAATTTTCATCATGTTTTGGGGAATATTCAAATCTGCAGTCCTTTCTTCAATTCACAGAAAGCTCTTTTTGCTCCTCTAAAATGAAGCGGGTTGTAACAATGTCACATGAGACATGTGGTTCCATGAGGTTCTGAGGTGTCACAGTGCTGTCACTGGTTCTGCAGTGTCACACTGCACCCTTGGTTACATGGTGCCCATCTGTGTCACAGTGGCGCCTTGGTTCCCTAAGACTCCTCTGCATCACAATGGACCATTGGTTCCATGAGCTCCGGTGTGTCACATTGGGCTGGTGGTTCTGTGAAGCTCTGCAGTGTCCCAATGGACCCTTGGGTACTTGGAGCTCAACAAAGAGCCCTTGGTTCCGTGAGGACCATCAGTGTCACGGGAGACCCTTGGTTATGCTGTGTCACAATGGTCACAAGGGACCCTTGGTTCCATGATGTTCTGCAGAGTCACAATGGCCCCTTGGTTCCAGGAGAGTCTGCAATGTCATAATGGTCTCTTGGGTTCCATGAGGCTCCAAAATGTCTCAATGGACCTTTGGTTCCATGAGGCCCCACAGTGTCACAGTGGACACTTAGTTTCATGAGGTCTCCACTGTTCCACAATGGACCCTTGCTTCCATGAGGTTCCCCAGTGTCACAATGGACCCTTGGTTCCCTCGGGCTCCTCAGAATCCCAATGATCTCCTTGGTTCTGCATTGTATTAATAGACCCTTGGTTTCCTGAGGTTCTATAGTGTCACAATGGCCCCTTGATAACATGAGGCCCTTCTGTGTCACAATGGGCCATTGGTTCCATGAGCCACCTCTGTGTTATGGTAGACCCTTGGTTTCACGAGGTTATTTAGTGTCACAATGGTCTCCTTGTTTCTGCTGTGTTACAATGAAGTTTCATTTCTATCAGTCTCCACATTCTCATAATGGCCTCCTTGGCTCTCCAGAATCACAACTGACCCTTGGTTACATGATGTCCCTCCGTGTCACAAAGGAGCATTGATCCATGAGGTCCTGCAGAGTCACAAGGGACCCCTGGGTACACCAGGTGCCACTGTGTCACAAAGGCCCTTGGTTTTTATGAAGCTCCTCAATATCACTGTAGACCCTTGGTTTCATCAGTTTCTTTAGTGTCACAATGGTCTCCTTCATTCTGCTGTGTCACAAGGGACCTCAGTTCCGTGAGTTTCCCAAGTGTTACAACAGACTCCTTAGTTCTCCAGTGTCACAATGGACACTTGCTTCCGTTAGGTCCTGCTGTGTCACAATCAAGCCTTGATTCCATGAGGTTCCACAGCCTCACCGTGGACCCTTTGTTCCATTAGGCTCCTCAGAGTCTCAATGAATCCTTGGATTTCTGAGGTTCCTTAGTGTCACAATGGTCTCCTTGTTTCCACAGTGTCACAATGGACCCTTGGTTCCATGAGGCCCTGCAGTGTCACAATGGACAGACACTTGGTTCCATGAGATTCCATAGTATCACTGTGGTCTCCTTGGTTCCAGAGTGTCACAATGGACCCTGGGTTCCATGACACTCCAGTGTGTCACAATGGACACTTGATTCCATGAAGTTCTGCAGTGTCACAATGGTCTCTTTTGTTCCACTTTTGTATCCCAATAGCATCCTCAGTTCTCCAGTGCCACAATGGCTCCTTGGTGCCACAAGACCCCATAAGGTCACAACAGGCACTTCGTTTAATGAGGTTCTGAGGTGTCACAATGGTCTCCTTGGTTCTACAGTGTCACAACAGACCCTGGATTCCTTACAGTTCCATGGTGTCACAATGGACACTTGGTTCCATGAGGTTCCATAGCATATGGAACAACAACAGGGGTTGCCTTGATTCCCCATTTCACAGTGGACCCATGGTTCCATGAGGCCCCTCTTGGTTCCTTGAGGTTCTTTAATATCACAATGGACCTTTGTTTCTGATGCCTTAAGTTTTAACTTTCATATTTTTCAGAATCTGTACTCTATTAATATATAACTCTGAACTTCATATAAAGTGTTAGCAAGTTCTCCTCACAGTTTAGTTAGACAAAACAATCCTTTTCCAGCCTGAGAACCAAGGACAACCATTGCAGCTTCAGGCTCAAAAAGTATAAACAGTGAATTGAGGAGAGCTATCTGGGAGGATGGGACTTCATAACCTGAAGCTGTAATTGGACAATTAACATGTAAATGGACCAAAACTAATAAAAGTGTGAAAACGTGTGACACATCATCTATCTTGGGTATAGCATCAGCCAGGCTCTTTGTACTGCCCGAGGTGTATCCTGTGAAGGCCTTTTTAATGAACACCTACTTTATTCCTTTAACTCTGTCTAGCCTCTGTTCTAGGTAGCCTCTTGAGGCATCAGTTCCATGTGGCTCCACAGGGCAAGAATGGTCTCCTGGTTTCTGCAGTGTCACAAAGGACCCTTGGTTATACACTGCCCCTCTGTGTCACAATGAACCATTGGTTCCATGAGGTCCCATAGTGCCACTGTGCCTTTGTTCCATCACAAGTCCCTTTGATCCATGAGGTCCTGCTGTGTCATAGATCCTTGGTTATTTAGTGTCACAATGGTCTCCTTTTTTTCACAGTTTCACAATGTTTTCTTGGTTCGATGAGGTTCCGCAGTTTCAAAATGGTCTTCTTGGTTTTGTGATATCACAATGGACCCCTGCTTCCAAGAATTTCCGCAGTGTCACCATGGTGTCCTTTGTTTCATAGCGTCACCATGGTCTCCTTGGTTCCAAAATGTCAGAATGGACCCCTGGTTCCATAAGGTTCAGCAGTTTCACACACGTGTCCTTGTTTCTATGAGGTCCCTCAGGGTCACAATTGCCCCTTGGCTCCATGGGTCCCCAAAGCATTAACAATAGTGTCCTTGGTTCTGCGGTGTCCCAGTGGCCCCTTGGTTCCATGAGCAGGTGGATTGGAGCTCCTGCGCTCTCAGCAGTTGGAGGAGAGGCCACAGGGACACTGTACAGCCAGTCCCATCACCCCTTTTGTCCCCACATCAAGCCCAACCCCACACCTGCCACCTCCCTGCCACATACCTGGTGTGTAA
Source organism: Cettia cetti (assembly GCA_013401135.1). Taxonomy (NCBI): domain Eukaryota; kingdom Metazoa; phylum Chordata; class Aves; order Passeriformes; family Sylviidae; genus Cettia; species Cettia cetti. The sequence continues at coordinate 8,921 of VZUI01039729.1, forward strand.
TGTGCACCCCAAGTCCTTACATGTGCAGGTGACCATGTCCAGTGTCATGAGCAGGGCTGGTCCCTGGAGAACCCCCTGGAGCAGGAGGCTGGGAGGGATTCCTCTCTGCCAACACACTGCAGCCCCACAAACACAGTGAAAAACCCCACAACCCCCCATGCACCTCACACCCAGCCCTGCGCTGCCCTCTCACCCTTCCTGACCCCTTCCTGTTGCTGCCTCCCCTGCTTGTCCCACACCTGCCACCCACACTGCGCCCAGCCACCTCCCAAGGGGTCTCTGAGGGCCATGGAGCCTGAGGGTTGAGATGGTTCAGGGACATATAGGGGCTGTGAGAACCATGGGGACTTTTGAGGAGTGTAGGTGATGTGAGAGTGTGTTGGTTTGACACAGCCTGCTTTTTGGTAGCAGGGAGGCCACAGGGCTATCTTCTATGAGAAGCTGCTAGAAGCTTCCAGCATATCTGACAGAGCTGATTTCTGATGGCTCTGAAGAAGTTCATGCTGCTGGCCCAGTTAGAGAGGTTGGTAACACTTCTGTGATGACATATTTAAGAAGAAAAAACAGTGTGAGTGCAGTTTTTTTCCAGGGATGGCGAAGCACCGCTGCCAGGGGCCATCCTGGTGCAGCCATCTTGTCCTGCCTGGCCATCCCGCACCAGCTGCACTGTGGGCAAAAAGGACAGGGGAGCAGTGGCAGCTTCTTCCTGGCACCCACATGACGAGAGGCATGAGGCAGTGCCACGGTGGCCACCACTGCCCGTTGTTTTATTGAAGGCTGTGATCTGACAGTCCTAAAGATTTTGCTGAACCAATCTGAAATGGGGAGAACACAGGCAAGCTGTATAGATGCTGTGGTTAATCTAAATGTAATTTGTTTCACACACAACCCAACAAGACAAGCTGTGATAATTTAAACATATTTTATTTAAACATAAACAATGGCGATATTTAATTAAGCATGACTATTTAGTTTTTAAATATTTGTTTAACCACACCAAACCACTGTCTATAAGCAAACACAATCTACCACTTGGCGAGACCACGGTGCAAAATCAAAGGGAAACTTAACTTGTTTTTTTGGAGGACAGCCATGATTTATGGGTTGCTTCTATTGTCCTTCAGTTATGGGAGAGGATTTTGACACATTTCAGTGCCTGCTGGATGCTTTCTGACAGGTGGGAGAGAAGCACACATCAAAATGAGTGTGGGCAGCAGCGGAGGGGAGGATTCTGCCCTTCTGCTGAGGTGAGACCCCACCTGCCTCCAGCTGGGAACCAAGCACAAGAAGGACATGGACCTGTTGGAGCCATTCCAGAAGAGGCACCAGGATGACCAGAGAGATGGAGCACTTCTGCTGTGATAAAAGGATGAGAGAATTTGGATTGTTCAGCCTGGAAAAGAGAAGGCTTTGGAGTGACCTAGTTGTGGCCTTTCAGTACCTGAAGGGAACTTACAGGGGTAATTTATTTACAAGAGCATGTAGTTACAGGACACAGAAGAACTGCTTGCCACTAGAGAGCAGGGTTAGATTAGATATTAGGAATAAATGTCTCCCTGTGAGAGAGGCCCTAGCACAGCGTGCCCAGAGAAGCTGTGGCTGCCCCATCCCGGGAAGCGTCCAAGGCCAGGCTGGACGGGGCTGGAAAGCCGAATAGTGGAAGGTGTCCTTGTCCATGGATGGGGCGAGATAGTCTTTAAGGTTCCTTCCAACCCAAACCATGCTATAAATCCGTATTCCGGAGGGGTCACTCCCACGGGAGGGCACAGGACTTAAACACCGGCAGGAAGGCGGGCCGGGCCGGCCGCGGGGCCGCTGCTCCCTCGCACCTCCCCGGAGCACGCAGCCGGCCGGAGCTCCCCGCCGGGCCGCGGCTGCCGAGGGCGGCTGCCGTCCCTCCTTCCCTCCCGCCCTCACGCCGTGTCAGCCGTGCGCGCGCACCCGCCCGCCCTCTCGCCGCCGGAATGTGGGCGACGCTGTCCCGGCCCTGAGGCGGCTGCGCGGCCCCGCCGCGCTGGAGGCAGCGGCAGCGCGGGGAGGACGGCCCGCCTGCACCGGTGAGAGATGGGGAGCCTGCCCCGGGCCTGCCCAGCCCGAGCCGAGCGGCTGTCGTGAGGGGCGCAGGCGGGGCGGTCGCCGCTCCCTCAGGAGAACGGGCGCGGGAGGGGAGGGGAGGGAGCCGCCGGCCCGCCCCGTGTCACGGGTGATAGTGCCCGGTGACCTGAGGTGGCTCCTGCGCTGGCCGCGGGCCCTCGGGGCGGCGGGGGCGCGGGGTGATGGTTCTGCTGGTTCGTGTTGTTTGGTGTTTGTGCGTGTGGACTTCCCTGGGCAGTGGCGCTCCGGGAGGAGAGGAGCTCGGGCACAGTGCAGGATTTAAAAAATAAAGTTGTTTTCGTGGTCAGGAAAGAGAGAGCGCTGTGGAAGCGTTCATCTCCCTGCCTCCTCCGCGGGAAAAGTGAAGTCACTTCCCAGGAGCCCAGACTAGCAAACTACTGTCCTAAATCTGCGCCGTCTGCGTGCGTCAGACTCATCTACGTTATGTTTTGTTTTGGAGTTTTCCTTTTTTTTTTTTTTTTTTTTTTTTTTTTTTTTTTTTCCTTCTGGTGGTTTGTTTTCCTTTTTAAGCCCTCTTCCACTCTCTCCCGACCCGTGAGCTGGTACAAAAATTCTTTTCCTTAGATAAAAGTACTTGAAAACCTGCTGCTACCGTCTGGAGCAGGTACAGCACTAAAGGAAATGGACTTGGTGGCTCTCCTCGTGTATGAGTTCCTGCAGTGTCGAGTGTACTTTGCTCCTGCTGTCACTCTCTCATAGCCGTGTTGCTAAGAGTGCTGGTTTGATAGTACTGTGAATAAGTCATGTCCTACCACATTGCACAGCTCTGTGTGCGTGTGTACCCATCCAGTGTGTGCCTAAGAGGGGGGAAAAAAGATTCAAAATGTCAGTTCTTATTTAAAACAGAGAAAAATCTAGTGACAATAGAAATAAAACGTGCTTAGGCAAGCATTGCTTGTCTCTCAGTGTCGAGCTCTAGTCTCGCAACCACGTTGTTTTTCGGCTAAAACTTTCAGAAGGGCAGGTGTGCTGTCAGTTTCCAGAGAAACATCTTGTTGACGCTACAACGTTTTATCGTCCCTTTAAATGCAGACAAGCTGCTGTGGCTTTATTTAACCAAACCTCTATGATACAGGCCAAATCCTGTCTGCCTGTCAGACCAGCCTGGCTCCAGATTGCATGAAGGTTTACTGGGCATATAAGGTTGGTTCTGCAAATTATGTCTCTGCCTAGGTTTTAAGTAGGATTGTAGCTACCTCTGTTTATGTGGGTTAGATGGTAATAATTAATAGGATCAATAACTTTGTAGTTTAAACTTGAGAATACAGTTGCAGTAAACACAAATTGACTGCCAGTGAGTGTCCAGAGGGGAGCCAGCACCAGCTGATGAGCCCCAGAACTCAGTGAGTGACAGAGCCTTCCACTACTTTCTTCTGGTTTAGGTAGAGGTGAGAAATCATGCTGGGTTTGTTTTGTTTTATATTTTTTTTATTTTTTTTACTTTTTTATTTTTTCCAAAAGGACTCTGGGGTTGTGAACAGCTTGGCTGTACATATGAGAACGGTAAGAATTGCTCTGCAGTGTTTGCTTTAAAATGGTTACAGTGAAATTGATTGCTTGGTTAAAAGTAGCATTCAGTCCTTTAAGAAGTGATTCACAGATTAAGATTTGGTGGTGTTAGAAAAGGCATTGCAAAAAGATCAAGTTTATCATGTGGCTCTCTTGTGTTCCTGGTGTACTCCCTAGCATTTCAAGACTGTCTGGGTTGTGGCTGCTCCTTCCCATCTCTCATCAAAGGGACTTCCACAGCCAGGAAGTGAGTAAAAGAACCTAATCTGGTTAAAAAGATGTACTTCTAGTTCTTCTTTTTATTATTCTCTGAGGTCCTCTGGTTACAACAACTTCCTGAGGCAGCTCCCTTGCCTGGCCATGAGGACGTGGGCTGGGTGTGGAGGGGGAAGTGGAGTGTTGGTGGGAGAGTGGAGCCGTCGCAGGTGTTGGGGTGGCCTTGGCAGGGAGCTGGCATTATGGTCAGGAAGTTCATGGCAGAGGCCAGTGCTGATGGAAGAAGCTGCACTGTGGGTCTGAGTGACTTAAGCTACTTGTGCTGAAGGTAGCAATGATAGTAAGGGTGGTGGCTCTTCCTTTTCTGCCACTACTGTCTTAGATTGATTATGGAGACGTGGTGTAATTTTTAATTTACTTTTCACAACATTAAATGGACTCCAGCGCCATCTCTGTGTCTCTATTCTAACGTGGGTCCACAGAAATTGCTGTGGTTTTCTTCTTCTCTCTCCTTTGTTCATCTGTTCTGCTCTCTGAACTTTTTGGTGAGTTCTTAATTTCAGGGAGTGATCTCAGTGTTGTTAGGGGTTTTTGTAAATTTATTCAGCTCTAATTTAAAAATAATTAGTTGTATATTGCTATTACCTCTGCTGTAAATAGGAAGGCTATTTCAAACTTGACTGACCTTAGTAAATACACACTTCCTGATTTCTAGTCTAGGTTAATTTTTCATGGCATTATACTCATTTTATGCACCCAGTGATGTGATGGATTTTATTGGCACTCTTGATCTTGGGAATAATAATAAAGGCACTTTTAACAAAAAGGATGCAAAAATGTGTGGAAATGCACCGTGGAAGGTTTGTTTTCTCTTTGGGCCACCAGCTACAATAATCGTTTCTGTAATAATTCTCAACTTCTCCCCATGAATTTTAATCTTGACCTATTAAGTGAGAATTAAAATACACCTTTCAGGCATTAACATTGAGCTTCCTGGAGGTGTCCTTTTAGTGAAGGTTAAAGTTGTTTTCAAGTATATTTTGATAAGCTGTGTTTTTGAAATTCATACCTTTAGAGGTTTGTTCCAGTCCCAGTCACTCTGTTACACTGGTACCGCTGTTGAAGGAGCCATTATTGTAACCTGCATTGCTGAAGGGATTCTTTCTTCTTTGCTGGAGTCCTAGCCCATAAACAAAGACTGACATGTTTTAAAATTACTTATTTCACCTTTTTTTCCTGTATTCTTAACTTTAAAGAGAAACAAAACCAATGTGTAGATTATTAGAAAACCTCTGTGGCTTTTAAGGTGTTGATTTAAATTTGCTGTCAGGAGTGTTCCCAGAGGGGACTTTGTGAAGCTGACAAACTAGTTTGTTGGGTGTGACTGTTTGTAAACAGAACATAAATACATTAATACATAAATGGGCTTCCAGAATCTGCTTAGTAAAACAGATTGCTCTGAAAGGTGAGTAAGGCCCTTGTGGAAAACATATGAGATTGTGTCTTTCATGGAATAATTCTTACTCTTTGGAAAGAGTAGCAGGTACAACTGTCTTTGTAATGTTTTTAAGTGGACAGAGGGAAAAAGTAGCTTTGCCACAAAATGAGATGGGTCACAGCCCTCTGCCCTCCTACTCTCATCATCCCTGTATAATGAGTCAGGATAGTGAAGAAGTTTTAGATTTAGGGGGTTTTTTAGATCGAGTAAGCTTAAAAGTGCAGTATTTTTCTGATGCTAAAAGCATGTTCCCTGGGTGTGGGGGAAGCACAGCAGTAAAAAGGGAAGAAGTTCTAAGGGCAAGAGGATGAAACATGCAAATATTTCTGTGTACAACACTGGTTGTAGGCGTACTGTACATACAGGAGAACTGGAATTTTGAAATACATGATAAAAATTAATATGCCTGATGAAAAACCTGCTGAAGGGAAGTTTCTAATATAGAACAATTGGCAGGTCAAATAATAAATTCTTAAAACAGTCTCATTTAGGTTGGAAGGGGCTTCTGGAGGTCATCTAATCCAACTCCTTGCATATTTTAAAGCAGGAATAATTTAGATATGATTGTTCCAGCCTTTAACACTTTTCTAGGTAATCTGTTTCCACATTAGACAGCACTCAGTGATTTTTGCTTTCCTCCCTCCCTTTAAGCTCGTTGAAGTTTCCTTTCCAGTTTATGTCTGGTGCCTTTTAACATGTCAGTGTCCATCATCTAGAAGAGTTCAGTTCTCTCTTCTGCACTCTTGACTAGAGAGCTGACAGTAATAAGGGTTCTTTAGAGCTCTTTTCTTGCCCAGATTGTGCAAGCCCAGTCCCATCAGCCTCTCATTGCACACCCTGTGCTGCTGCCATCTGCCCAGCTGGGCCCTGCCGTGCTCCAGAGTGTCTGTGGGAGCCCTGCAGGGGCAGCCCAGCCCCGGGGGTGCTGCAGGCACGGCCCCACAGCTGCTGAGCTGAGGGCAGGGATCCCTCCCTGTGCCCCTGCACACAGCCCGTGCCCCTGCACACAGCCTGTGCTCAGCTGCCTTTGCTGGGAGCAGGTACTGGTGACTTGCTGGCAAGGTTTTCTCTGCTGGGATCTCCAAATACTTTGCTGAAAAAGCTTTATCTAGTTTGTGTGCAGCCTGTCTCATCACAGGAGGTTGTTGTGTCACTGATACAGGACCCAGCACCTGCTCTTCACTGAACTTCACAAGCTCTTGCCTTTTTCCAGCCTGTCCAGATCCCTCTGAGTAGGAGCTGAGCACTTTGTCTCATTGAAAGCTTACTGAGGATGCAGCCTGTCCCATCTAGATTATTAAAGACATTGGGTGGTGCTGCTGGTTTCAGCTGTGGTCCCCAGGGGATGTGTGACTGCAGCTGCTTGGATGGAACTTGGTGGAGCTGCTGGCTGTTCTTTCAGCTCAGCAGTCCAGGCAAATTCCCAAACACCTCACTGCTGGCTTAGCCCATGCCTGTCTCACAGTTTGGCTGTAGGGATTCTGTGGGAGACTTGTGTTGAGTGTTCTTCCATCATCTCTGAGCCAGTTGTCTCCTTGCAGTAAGCTCTCTTGTTCATCAGGCACCAGTTGTCCTTGGTGAACCCATGCTAGTTATTCCCTGGCATCTTCTTGTGCTTCCTGAGCATGGGGATGCCTTCCAGGAGGATTTGCTCTGTAATCCTCTCATGGACTTAGGTTAGGCTGGCTGATCTGTAGTTGCCTGGATCCTCCTCCTTGCTCTGGAAACTGCCTGTGATATTTGCCTTTTTTCCAGTCAGAAGGAGACTCTCAGAGTCTCATGGCCTTTCAAGAAATGGTAGAGTGTGGTATCTCAGCTCCACTGGCCAGCTCCCTCAGGATTCCTCGATACAGCCCATCTGGCTACATAGATTGTATGTTTCCAATTTCCTGAAGTGCTTCCAAACTTCATCTTTCTTATTTAGAGGAAGCTTCTTACTCCAGCAGACTGCTGCTGGACTCAGGGGTCTGGAAGGCTTCTGGGTGGACCTTGCTAGTGAAAACTGGGGTAAAGAAAGGTACATGTATGTCATCCTTTCCCATGTTCCTTGTTAACATCCTTTCCCATATTCTTTGTTAACAGGTGACGTTTTCCACTGGGCACAGAGAGCACTTCTTCCTTTCCCTTCCTTCTGCTGCCAGTGTTGATTTTTCCTAATGCCATCCTAAAGCCTTTGTCTTTGGGCTGCTCTTGGGTAGCTTCTCCAGCATCTGCCTGCTGGGTGCTTGTGAAGCAGAGATCAAAACTTTTCTATCTGTAAATATGTAAAACTTCAAAATTAGTTGAAGTGTTGGTTAATGAATGATTCTAACCTCAGCTCCTTGTGGTTGCATGGAAGTTGTCATCCACTGACATCTTCCCTAAGCAAGCAGCAAGCATTATCAAACTCTTGTATAGAGGGGTCAGTCTTTCCTGAGATGTAGAGTGTGACTTGTACCAAGGAGGCAAAGCAATGAGAAAAATGATCCACATCTCTTTTTTTAATTATCCATTTTCTTTGCCTCGTCACTAAAATAACTCCACATAGAAATTTTCAGCTTCAGGGTGCCCTTCTTCTTTTATTGAAGAGATGTTAATATTTAACAGCAGGATGGGTGGATAATACTTGATGCCATCTGTACATAAATGCTTCCAATTGGAATTAATTTCATTATTTTCTGTTAAAGCATGAATCCATTTTAGAAATCATTGGGATAAACTAAAATTTTGAAAATGAAGAAATTTTTTTTCAAGAGAAATAAGGGAATGAGCTCATGAGTGAATCTGTGTAGACAGACATTCTGAAACAAAGTTCTTGATTAGTTTAAACCCTCTGCACGTGCTTGATGTATCCTACAGTTTGCTAACGGGTGTAGGTGTGATTTGTGCTGATGTTCCGGTGACTCAGTGGTATCAGGGTAAAGCCTTGCATGTGTCAGTTGCTGGTCTGGCCTTTCTGGTAGGGTTTTGGTACCTGTTTGGACTGGAAAAACCCTTTTTGGCATGCTTGGGAGTTCTGAGGTGTTTTCTGCTATAGTAGAAAGATTTTGAAGTGGAGTTACACTTTGATGCAAAATAGTGCACATTAACTGTGGTAATTAATGGTAAAATTATAATCTGCACATTAGCCTTCATGTTTGATCTTTCATTTCATTTAGGCTACTGGCAAACTCTTAAATAGTAAAGCTCATTCCTAATGATGGTGGACAACTTCCTGTCTTAATTGCTCAAATTCTTGGTATCTCCCACATGATTTCTAACTAGAGAAGAAAAGGTAAAAGGGCAGGGAAAAGGCAAGTGAAAGGTGTAAAGTAAACTGCCAGAACAGGATTTCAGTCAGTGGGTGAATCTGAGAGTGGATCTTGAAGGCCATTTGCTAAATGCCTTGGTGAGTTTCCAGGTCACTCTTGCTGGAAGTGAGATAAGTTGGTTGCTATCATACACTTTATCAGTGACACAGATGAGGAGTGAAATTGGTGTGAATGTGACTGACAGCAAAGCCCTTTCTCAGCATGTGCTGTAAAACTTGTGTAGTACTAATTCTTTTAATGAAAGGAATCAGTTTTGAGTAACCAGTCTTGACCAGTGCCTGGTCTTCTCTTGCAAAATAAACACAGCTCTCGGAGTGTCTCTTATATTTTGTATATGTGTGTATATTTCTTTCTTTCTTTATTCTTTCATCCCCAAACCTCTGTGTGTTGCACTGCAAGGTGCAATGGTACAAGTTTCCAGAACAGTTAGTAATTCTGGAACAGTCTTGAGGTTACACTTCTCGTCAGTGGTAGGTGATGGCTAAGGCTCTGGCTTTCAGGATGCTGAGCTAGGTTAAGTAGCTGTGCTTTCAGTTCAGGTATTGCTGACCCTTCTGATTAGGTCATGTCTCCTGTGCATACCTGAGGTCACACAATCACATTTTTTGGGGTAGAAAGCAAATTGCAGATCTGTTGCATATCCATGCATATGACTTAATTTTTTGTTTTGGAAGGAAAAAGAATGGGAGTTGAGGCTTTGGCCAAGAATCTTATTCAAAGGATTGAGTTTTAGTGTAAACCAGTTGTATAGTTAATTTTGATAATCTGTGCCACTGTTCAGGGAAATGGAGCCTGTTCTGGTAAGTTGGTTTTCGTTTTAACCAGAAGTGAATTCCTCCTCTGTTCCCCACCGTGTTTATTTGAGAAGTAGTTACATTTGAATACTTTGCTTTTCTTCTCAGTACAATTACTCATGTGGTGTTACAGCTTCACAGTGGTGTAAGAGTGGCATGTTTCCAGGGGGGGTTGGATATTTTGGTTATAAATTCTATAGCAGTCTGCCTTTTCTGAAATTCCTTCAGTAGAAAACAGTTTAAAGAAGTTCAGTATAAATATTTTGACTTGATTACTGCACTTTGCAGAGATCTGGTGTCTTGTTATCTGCTACTTCAGCATAGTAAGACAGCTCTAATTTGTACTTCTATTGCCTATGCAAAATATTACTGTTTTTTTTCTGAAATTAGACAAAATGTTTTTGCTGAGCTCCACAGATCTATTGCAGTACACAAATTTGTAAAAATACAAATACGTATTTGTATTTTTAACAAACACATTACAATTTCAAAAGTATGTATGTGTCATTTTTCTCATTATTTTCTAACCCTTTATTCTTGTCCCAAGATTTTAATTAAGGGCAAAGACTATGCTGTGCCTTTTCAGTGCTCGGGCCTCTGTAGGCAAATCAGTGTGAAAACAAAATGCAGATATTCTTAATCTAGTGCTCTGTCTCTCCCTGTGTGCATTTAGATACAAAATACAAGGTTCAAAATTTTAATTTAGGAGTCAGTGGAGAAATTTAATAGCTAGCTAAAATTTGAAAATAATTTGGAGTCTCTTTCTTTGTATTTAAATAAGATATTGGTGTATTTCCCTTTATTAAGAGTTTTAATGCTGCAAGCTGGTATTTTTTTCATTAGAAGCTTGGAGTTTTTAAATGAGCTGTTACTGAGAAACAAATACTAGATTATATGATTTACACTGACTAATCTGAAGTGCATGTGGCTGGCTGGCAGGAAATGAATTTTTTTTTTTTTTCATTCTGTAAACCCTTCATTTTCTTTTGTTCCACTGGTGTATACTTTCATTATTTCCTGTTATTTTGAAGAGAACTCTCAAATAATTGGTTGCTGGCAGTGCTGCATAGCTGCCCCTGTGCTGGCTGCTGAGTCTGGTCTGTGTTCTGTGCATTGTTGTGCTCGCTTTGGTGCTTGTGTAGTGAAGTGTGATCGTAACAGAGAAGGTGGGAAGATCTGCAGCTTTTTTTAAGACTGATTTTCACCTCCTGCATCTTCCAGATACTACTGAAATCTTTGTAGCTTTTAAATACCATCATCTTCTGCTTGAACTTGAGTGTGAGCACAGGAGTGCAAAAAAGCAGTGGGGTTGAATGAGAACTTTTTGTGTGTCCAGCAGTTGTTTTTTGGAGTAAAGCTTCAGTTGGAACTTGGTCAGGCAGTCTGGTGAACAAGACTTGGAGACATTGGTCCCTTCTGTTTATGTAGACAGTTTGTGTTTGCTCATGGAGGTACACTCATACCATAAGAGGTGTTTTTAACCCTGCCATCCTTGATCTTAATTGTTAAAAATTAGTGTTGGCTGCATAAGCTTGCAAGAAGTCAGGAACTGGCAACTAGAATTATTCTTGGACATAACTGTTAAACAATTCTAAGGAAACGAGTAAGGAATGGAAGTCAGTGACTGATTTTTTCATTGTTTTGAAAGTTAAATCTTACTGGTTATTCCTATTTGCTGTGTATAAAAACTGGGTGTGGGGGGGAACTGAGTTGATCAAAATGTCCAAGAAAATATTTTGTCCAGTTTCAAAACAGTAATGTGAAGTTGGAAGTTCTCCATAGTTATTTGGAGTGATAATTTGCTTTTCACCCTTCTAGCTGTCACTTTCTGATTCTTCTTTTCTTACATCATACTGAGACATCAGTAAGTCAGAGTGAACATAAAGGGGTCAGAATGAACTGTGATTTAGAATTGAGCTTTTGATAGTAGCCAGAGAAATCAAAGGATATAATAAGACAAATGCAAGTGATCCTTCTTCCAGCAGTCTCTCCCAGTTTCTCTCTCTGGCCTTTGTGATTCTGTTTGTTGTTATTTCTGGCAATAATTGAGCTCCAGGGGTCTTGCTGGGGAGTATGGAGAGAGCAGGTGAGTTACTGTGTACATTTCCAGGAAATCCCTGTGACATGCCACAGCAATTCTGCGTTTGCGCAGAGCTCTTGTGCAGTTTGTTACCATTGGCTTTGCTGGGGCTCTGAACACCCAGCTGGTGACTGAGGGGTGGGTGCTGCTGCTCTCCCTGCCCTGGCTGAGGGGTGGGTGCTGCTGCTCTCCCTGCCCTGGCTGAGGG
>VZUI01039732.1:0-17869 GCA_013401135.1 Cettia cetti
TAATAATAATAATAATAATAATAATAATAATAATAATAATAATAATAATAATAATAATAATAATAATAATAATAATACAGAGAGAGAAGACTAAACCCCCCCAAAAATAAGAGATCTATAAGAAAATTGCTCACCATCCACTGACCTTTGCCATCCCGTCCCTGAACTGTGACTGGCAGCTCTTCCTGGCCAACTCTCTCAGTTCCTTTACTGGGCCTGACATGCTATGGTATGGAGTATCCCTTTGGCCACGTTTATTTTAATTTTTTTTTGTCACCTTTCCTAGCAATGCTCTCTCCTGGCTTATTTTGCATTGCTCACTGGCAGGTCATGTGATACTGGAAAATCCTTGACATAGGGTAAGCACTACTCAGCAACAAGCAAAACACCAGTGTATTATCATCATCATTCTCATGCCACCTCCAAAACACAGCTACCACTGTACCAGCTACCAAAAAGAAAATTAACTCCATTCCAGCTAAAAAGAGGGCAATCATATATCTGTACGCACATTATATCAGCCCAACTTCTGAAAGGCTGAAAGGAGAAATTCCCTAAACGGAAAAGGTCCCAGAGTCATGAACAGATTCAGAAGTGAGTGCTGGTGTGTGTCTAGGGGCTATGTGTTGAGGACATTGCTAGCTCATGGTGTTTCAATGCACACTCTAAACCCTGACAAGGGGGACAGGCTCAGTTGAAGGCTTCTGTCATCCCTTCTGATGTGAAATTAAAAGGATGAAAAGCAGACAGTCGCTAATGAAATCCTAATAACAGGAGACCAAAAGCTCTCTGTGAAAAATGATTAGTGAGTTTTATCCGAATAGAACATTTATCGTAATCTTAAAAAATAGATCTTTAAAATATTCTTTAAACTGAAAAACCCACTATCACCAAAAACCTAAACTATCAGTAAAAAAAAAAACAACTTGGAAGTAACAATGAATTTTCCATATAGTGGGAAGTTTCAGCTAAATCTCTGAAAGTGACAGAACCCCAACTGCCCAAAACTTATTTTTCAAGGCAGCTGTAAGCATGCTTTCAGTTTTACAATTATCATAATTTAAAAAGTATTTATAAGCACATTCCTGCACGTTCTTTGAAAAATATAGCACAATTTGTGGTTCCGAAGTGTTTTTTCACTGTATTTCAACAAATAATGACTTTTAGAAAGTTTTTTGTAAAGTTTATTCTATTACAAACCATGTACTGTGGTTTCAGATGTTTTTTGCATTAGATAGATATATCATTGCAGTTATTTAGTTTTTCTGTAAATCAGACCCACCAAATAAACAGGATCCAAAGTGTACATTTTACATTCATATGGTAGCTATGGTGTGCAAGAAGCCCATGCTGTGTCAATGGGATATAATATCCCTACACGCTGTGCAGAAAGATGAATCCCCTGAAGTCTGAGCTGTTAGGTTTATGTGGGACATCAATATGATGTTCTGGAATATTTACAAGATAAAATGGCAATTGGACACTTGATTTCCCAAAAGTAGGAAACCTGAACAGAAGCAGTAGGAAATGAGCTAGAAGAGAAGCAGGCAATATGTCCTTTGCTCCCATATGGCAGATAACAGATCTCAGCCCAGAGTGACATGGGACTTGTAAGATACTCTTATTTGTTCTTTTATTTGTCTGGTGCTAAAGTTTCTAGCCATTTGTTCAGTTAAAATCATTGAAGTTTCAAAAAATGTAAAAACTGTGTCAAGTCATTGGTGAACACAATTATATCATAAACAAAATTTAAATATATAATTTCAACACTTTCTAGATATAAATTAAAAGTATAACTATTTCTATTGTCAGATAAATTTAATTTTTACCCATAATATTTTTTACATTTACTCTGCTTATTTCATCTTCCTTATTTATCTAAAAAATATCATCTAACCATAGAGGAATAAAGATATTTATGTGAAATTATTTCTCTTGGTGTATACTGAAAGAAAAAAAAATACATATATATATATATGTTGAAGAAGTAAAAATAATCTATGGTTAAAAGTTCAAAATTGGCATGGTTCCAAAAAAATTCTTCAAGATAAACAACCTATCAAAATAGATAAATATTTATGAATTTACATATTTAAGAGCTGCACATACCTGCAATATGGTAAGAAAAAAAAAAAAAAGCAGCAGCAGTGAGTCCTCATTTCTTGACACAATAAAAAACCAATCAATTTTCAGGTAAAACATATATGGTGGGTTGTTTGTTTGTTTGTTTGTTGTTTGATTAAAAAAAACAAAACAAAACCACAAAAAAAACCCCACACAACAAATAAATAAGAAAAAATATTAGCTCAGTGATCAATGTATTAACACTTTTGAATAGACAACAATTGCCCACAGTCTGCAAATTGGTTTCAGTATACTTAGAAAATCCCTTCCATAAAAGTTTATTGCTGGTGGAATATAAGCATGCTAAAAAATAAATATTTCCAGAGCAGATTTTCATGCTCTATAGGTGGTGATACACAAACAAAAATTAATCTTCACATTGCATCATGTGTTCAGTTTGCTGTAATTTATTCACTGACATATAAAGGTAAATGCAACGGCAGCTGTAGAAGGGATGAAATCCAGTCACCACGACACTACAACCTGTATAGGTGCTGTAGATGCACAGGGCATGGGCCTGGAGACAATGCACTAGAAGTAAGATGAATGTTCAGTAGTCTTCGGTCCAGGGAGGGAATGCAATTGTTAATATTGCTAATATTCAAGGTCTGCTCTCTGTCAGGTCTGAAGTAAGTTATAAATACGTGTGTATCAATGCAGTGTGGGTATCGTGTGAGCTGCTGGCAGGATGAAGTGCCCTGCAGCAATATATACATCTATGCTGTGACAGAAGCCTATTCATGTTAATAAATTGTTGCTTTTCATGTTTATCTGCTCTTAAATATTGATAATTCAAGCACAATGAAGGAAGCCTATCTGCAGGTGTGCCTAGGAATAAATTACATACACGCTCTCCCAACTATTGAATCATTTTAAAAACACCAGCCAGAGTCACTTTATTTCATCATGTTAAGGGAATAGACTTTCTTTATAACTTTAAAGATAGGAACAATTTTTTAGAAATGATGTGATAAAATATTAGAGGTTTCCTCAGTTGTCTTTGTCTTTATTCTAGATTCCAGGATTTGAGGCGGTATGCGTCCCGAGAGCTGGCTTTTCCTCCTGTTGTCTAGGCCCTGAGTCTGCCTGCTGTTATACCTGCAACATCAGCTTTTCTGAGTGCCAACACTTTCTAGTCCTTCATCTGATTTCCCCAAGATTATGGTGCCCTTTTTGAAAAGAAAAAAAAAGGCCGAACCCTAACTATTTATGAATGTTTGTTAGGAAAAACAAAATCAGTCTTAACATGGAGATTTGAAGTGTTTTGAATAGTGTGAAGTCTTTCTAATGATAGTGTTTCTGAGTCACTGACCCATGTTGGACACTGCATTTGAGATATGATTTTATTGTACATACCACACAGAAAAGCATGACCTTTAAACTCCTTTCTTTCTGCATTATTAACTGACAACTGGGCTTCTGGAGTGCTGCTACAAAGCGGGTTTTAGGACAAGAAAGCGTAAGAATGGCATTGTCTGCTAGCATTTTCTGCTTCTGTCATTGGAAAGAGGCTATCACCCTGAGAGAAGAAAGCCTTTCTGATACAATTTTACTCCTTCTCTACCGTCAATACCCTAGTAATTAGTCACACTAATAAACTCAGAAATACAACTCAAACTATGCATTGCAATAGAACACAAAAGCTTATTACTTATTCCAAGAGGTTTATGTAAAAAAAAGGGGAGGATACAAATATTCATATTTTTAAAAAAAATATTCAAAACAGAAAATTATCTGCTTCTCCTATCTCCACTTTTGTTGGCTTCACTTCAACAACAATTTATAATCTGGCTGGAGGAGAAATATGATTCAAGTATACATCTATATTATACATCATGAGTATATAGGGTGTGCTCTCCTTACCTGCCTTTACAGACTCCACAACTGATATGCTTGAGATATGTACATTTGGTAAATTGGGTTTCTGAACATCTGTGAGATGCCTTTTAAAGCTCTGACCCAAGGGCAGAAATTTGTTTTAAAACTACTGCAGTGAACAATAATTATCAAACTAACCAAAAACACAAAACAAGAAAGCAAGAGAAAAAAATAATTTATGAGTATTTTCTAGTAAAATGAATCATGGGTCCAAGATGTTTTGCAAGGAGGAGATGGTATCTTTTGTCAAACTGATGAAAAAGGAGCAAATAATGCCACAAAACCTTTAGCTGATGAGAGTAGACGTCCTTGAAAAATGTTATTTTCAAAGATTAACAAATCAATATATATAAGAAAAACTACATATACCCATAATACTGCAGGTTTTCTGGGCTTTTTTTTTTGTTTTTGTTTTTGTTTTTTTTTTTAACTAGAAAAGTGAAGCATGAGAAGGCTTTTATTTTAATTCTGTATATGGGTGGTGTACTAACAAGGTTTTTCTCTTAGTATAAGTCTCTAAGTGGAAGTATCAACACAAATGTGATTGTGATAACCTAAACTCTGGTCTTATTTTTCTAATTCTGTACAATGAATTCTTCATTCAGTGGGTGGTTTCTTAGTAAAAGCTGAAGAACAGTTAGCCTGATTTTAACAGCTAAGTGTTTGGCTGGAGTAAATATTTGACTTTGCTGACTCTATTGACATGTATTCATTAACCCTGGATTTATGGATAAATAAGTTAGATCTCACTACAAACTAAAAAATATATTCTAAAAAGTTTATTTACACATTCAGGAATGGGGCAGGTGTGGACAATGTAATTAATCTGAAATTAATTTTGGGCATAAGTCTAACCATTCTACAGATTCTCTAGAATAGAGAGAATAGAATTCTACAGATTCTCTAGAATAGTAGTAGTGTAAGCCCTCTACCAGCCTTAGAAAACATTTGTTTTTCTTCAAAGATTATTCAGAAAGTCCAAAATGAAAAGTATAATAATGCCTAAAAGTATCTTAGATGCCTAAATTTAAATTGCACATTTTTTCACATAATAAAAACTGTTTGCTGAAGGAATACTTTGATGCTGTCACTCAGTCTTCTGCCTGGATGTTTATTGGATGCTTATAAGTACAAATACTCATCTCTGAACCTGTCACTTTATTCTCTATATGTTTTAGCATTGTAGTTCATGCTCTGAAATAAAGGCTGTAATAATCTTTCACTCAAAATAATGTGGGTTAAGCAATGAGACAATTTTTTGACAAGGTAAAAAGAGCTCTTGTGGATCTGATTTTCTGAGTTTGTAAAAATTTCAGCCTGATTAGTGGCTGATTCTTCTGTGAGAGAAGGACTCTTTTCAAGGACAGTGAAAAGTAAATAAGTCTTCTATCTTTCATAAACACTTCTAAGTTTCTCATAATAATTCTCTCACAGATGTTTCTATTATTTAACCAATGAAGAGAAGTATTGTCTTTTCTAAGCAATTATATGGTTCTTTAGTGCAGCATGTTATAAAAAAGGGCTGTGTGAAAAATAAATTAGCCTTCTGAATTATCTTCTACTTGGAGTCAAGCTCTTCCTTTTGTGCCCAACTGGGACAAGCTCTGACTTTGAGAATAAGCCCTATAAGGTATGCAAAACCCCAAAAAACCCAAACTAAACCAAACCAAAAAATACCCCAACCCATTAGTAATAGAAGAAACCTGTCATGTCATTTCGATACTCTTCTCAGTTAAATAGTGTTCCCTGTGATTCAAACTGTGTGTAGTCTTAAATATCTTATACAGACATTGCAGTAATAAATAATCCAGACATTTGAATGTTATTGGTATTTTGGGAAGATCATCTCTGCTAATGATATACTATCATTATCCTAGACAGAATTTACAGAACTGAAGCTGGGAAAAAAAAAAAAAAAAAAGTTTTCTTTCTTTTTCGGTATTTTTTTGCCACAGAGGAGCAGATATATCCTGTACTTCCTCTGAATGTCATTAAATTACACACACATAGTCCTTAGAATGACCAAGGGAATACCCTTCATCTGCATTCTATAGTCATGGAAAATTTTAATTACTTTGCTTCTCTTAATATATTTTTATTACTTTCATAAGGATCAAAGAGCATCCTCTGTTGGCTAATACAACACCTGATCCTGTTGTGCTTTTTGCTTTCTATTGCCTTGTGAATAGGGTAATTGACAGTGTTATGAAAGGGTGTTGGTTCAATTCCTGTAGAGGATTTTCTTTCTTTAAAATTTCTTTTATTAACGTCTACCTTCTTCTTACTGGGATGTGACTAAATTAAATTTTAAGTTTAAATTATTTTTCTCATATTTCTAATTGGTTCCAATCCAGGAGTCTGGGAGCATGAAAACAATAAAGAAGACATTAGAGTAAAGAAAGGCATATCTGGACAAATTTTTCTAGTTTTATACAAGATATAGTCCTATTATTTTGAAAGAGAGCCTTTCAAATTCTGACTTAAACTTCTAAAGGAAGATTATAATTTGATCTGCGGCTTGAGCTGAACAAGATTTGGTTTCTGTCTGATGATTAAGAACGGTATTAATAATGGCAAATAGAGCAGCTGTAAAGGAGTACTTTCTTGTTCAAGACAGAGCAAGCCTTGTACTGGATAACAGAGATCAGCACTTTTCTGTGAGTTCAAGATAAAATGTAGGAAAGGATTACCTTAAGCCATTGTGAATTAGTTCTGCATGGTCAAGGTCAGTCATGATTATCTGGTGGGTTTCATTATGATTATTCTTTTACATAGGCCTAACTATTTTGATTTCAATGCTCCTTCCTCTAGGCCAAAAGTTAATGTCTTAAAAAGGCCTCTCAGGTGTGTAAGCAGCAGCATTTACCTACTCTCACATGAGTAAATCTGTTGTATCATCATCTCTCACACAAGGCATTTCAGAAACAAAATATCATTCAAACTGCTTCAAAAATGATACTGTAGAATCAAAAAGATTCAGAGAAAAGGTGACAAAACTTAAGGGAATTACTTTTATTTACTTAAAGTACAGTCAAACTGCAAAACTCCTTACCATAGGATATTTAGATGTCAGGGAAAAAAAAAAAATAATATATATATATATATAAACTCAAAGAAACTAAAATACATTATTACATGGCAAGGTCAAAAAAACTTACCAAACTTATGGGAACATACAGGACCTAGGGATCCAGGCATATGTGTGTCGAGGTTTTTGGTATTTGATATAAATTTGATATAGTCCAACTCCATAACCTTGACTCAAATATGAAAACTGCCAAGTTGTGAAAAAGGACTTTGAAAAAGTACATAGCATACAGCTATCTATTTAAGATGAAACAGCTAAGATTGCTGATACAGGGATAGTTAGCAGTTCAAGGGTTGGAGAGGAAAAAACTGAAAGGAAAATACATAAAACCCTAAGGAAAAAAACCCAAAGAGTGAGTCAGAAGACAGCAGCTCAGCAGTAATGTGCATCCACTACCAAAGGTGCAGTGGAGGCCAACCTGCCTGACCTCCCTGACAGCTGAGAAGCCTGCAAAGAGCCTCCACATACTTTATTGGAGATGGTGAACACGTTGGTTAGCTAAGTGACTCCTTTGACCTAAGTATCTGTTATGTGTGTTACTCTTTGATATTTACCTTATACTTCCAACTTGTGTCTAAAGAAACCTTGTGGAATCTCTGTACGAAATGAAGGTGCCCATAAAAGATGATTAAGAGAAGGAGGGCTGCATTATCTTTTTAAAAATGCATTCTATAGGGCAATATATCATATTTGATCCTTTGTGTGTTGACTTCCTCAAGTGCTAATTAATTCATGGCAATTGCTGTCTTAATACAAAAAAAAAAAAAAAAAGAAAAAAAAAAAAACACTTCCATTAATTTTAAGTTTTACTTATCTAGACTATGTTATAGGACTTGTTTCATGTCCACCTCAGTTGTAATAGAAAATTTTTGCCTGATTTGTATTTAACATAATTAGTCTTCTTTCAATCCTGATAAATGCCATGAATTCAGAATCCAACATGTTCCAATGCAAATTAATGGTAATTTTCACCTCATTGCCTACAATAGGATGCAATTATTTTGCAATTGCAAATACAGTTTGAGAAAGCAATGACTATTGAATTATTTGAACCATAACTCTAAAGTAATTTCATAGCCTGTCTTTCTTTTACTGATAGGAGCATTTATCAGTAAAATATTTCAAGATACTTTCTTGTTTTTTTAATTTTATCAGCTACTTTTGATCACCACATGCAGTATTGCAGAATCTTTCTAGAAACACAGCAAATAGCTTTGTTCTGAGAAGTCTCATTTCATGTTTAGATCAATATTCATTATATTATGTTCTTTTTTTTCTGTTTAGACATTACAATGGGGAGATATTCTGAGAAAAAGCGTTTTTTACTGTCATATATGTACCGTATTTTACATATATTGGCAATTTTGATGATACTTAGCACAATATTTTAGCATGAGATATTGATGAGTGCATATATTAGCATTTTCCTTTCATACACAGTTTCATACTAGCACAATTATTCAGAACATCTTCACTAATATGTGTTAGCTAATTATGATATTTGGAGGGCAATTGTTCATCTATTATCTATTGCCTCTTTTTAAAAATAGAAGTACATAAAATAATTATACAAGCATGTATTTGCTGCTTAACTGTCATGTTTCATCCTTAGAGCTGGTTCAAAGAGAGTTCTGAAAGGTTAGATGAGCTTATTTATTTGTGTTTTAACCTTGATGAACCGTTTACCATACTATAGTGTTAGACATATCAATACAATTATTTGTTCTGATTATCACTGATGGTTTTATAATGGTTATTCAGAAAATCTCTTTTGCCTTGACACAGCAAGGCAAATCAACCATTACTTCCCTGTTCTCTGTTAAAGTTACATTACTTCAGGACTGGATGCTCCACTGTAACCAGCAGTAAATCATTGAGTTTTAAGAATTTGCTAGTCCCAAGATTTTCTACTGATCATGAAAACACTTGAGACTCACTGGTGAATTTGGTAAGAAGACAGTATTAATCTATATGAGATCCTCAATTATTGCTTAGATTTCAAGGTACAGAAGTGTGAGATGAATTCTTCTTTTCTTACCTCAATTTTCTTTTCACTCAAAACATTTTATTTTTCATATAGAATATAGAGTTTCAATTAACTAGAGTTGTAGCTTTAGGCTTTAACTCTCTTCCTTGGAGAGTTTCAGCTGGGATAGAGTTAATTTTCTACTTAAGAGCTGCTACAGTGCTTTTTTTGTTTGTTTGTTTTTTGTTTGTTTTTTGTTTTGGTTTTTTTTTTTTTTTTTTAGTATGAGAATAATAACGCACTGATATGTTTATGGTACCTGAGCAGTGCTCAAGGTTTTTCAGTTTTCCATGCTCTGCTGGTGAGCAGGTGCACAAGAAGTTGTGAGAGAGCTTTACCAGGACAGGGGACCTGAACTGGCCAACTGGATATTCTGTACCAGGAATGCCCAGTATATAAACCAGGGGGAAGTTGGTCAGAAGGGATCAATCATTGCCTGGGGACAGGCTAAGCACTGGTTTCAGCAGATGAGGAGCAAATACATTGTACATCACTTGTTTTTCCTTGGGGTTTTATTCCTCTTCTCTACTCTTTGTTTTAATACTATTACTACTACTACTACTACCACCAATAATGATAATTTTTTATTATTATATTTATTATTATATTTATTTCAATTATTAAGCTCCTACATCAACACATCCCACTTTTGGGCCAGTGAGCAAGCATCTGTATGGTATTTAGTTATGGCTGGGGTTAAACAATTACACAAATTCAGAAATGTGACTGTATTTCACCGTCTTCTGCATTCCATATTAGTTAAATTGGAAAGACTTTATCATTTTATTCTGGGGAATGAAAAACAGTGGATCTGAAGCCAGTAGAGCCCAGTCACGGCTTAATGAACTGAATCGCAATATACTCTTTTGGAATGCAATTTACTGCTCTTCACAAGCAAGATCATTGTAGAAATGCCTTGACTTACAAGAGGAAAACTAAACTACTCAACTAAGCCACTTCTGTTGATTATTCTTTTTACTTGACCTTTCCTGTGATTTTCAAGCTTACATGTTTAACATGAAAGTGTACTCCTCCCATTTAAAATTTTCTAAGGTTTGCTTCCTAATTTATCTTTAGGTTTATTCATCCTTTCTTTTACTTTATTTTGGTTTTGTCAGATCTTTGGTTCTTCAACTTCCTTATAAGTGTATTTAAATTTATGAATATTTTAGCACAATATTAATTTTTGAGTTGGTTAGAAGAGCTCCTGAATCTTCCCTATTTTCTTTTTCCATTTTATATTCTTAATCCTCAGAGCTTTCTCAAAGAGTGTTCTGTGTGAACTGGATTTCCAAGATGCTATTTTTCTTTTCCATCAGCACCTAATGAAGCCCAGAGTTGTTCTGCATCCAGGGCTCTCACCTGGGGTATGGATGATCCATTGGTAATTCAGCTCTACCTGATTAGAGATATTCATTATTAATCTCATGGGTATGTATCCTCTCTCAGATTATTAGTATCTTTTATCTTGAGACAGTTGAATTTTCTCTAAACAAGCATTTGATGATTTAGAAAAAGAAATCAAGTAATTTAACAGCCAGCTTGGAAGAATCTTATTAAAACCCTCAACAACATTGTAATGAGTGGGCTGCTGACAATATCAACATCAACATAAAATTATCCTTTCAAAATATTTGATACTTCATATATTTTAATAATATGCCTAGTTTATGAGTGCAGGAATTATTATCAACATTAATATAATTAATAATATTGACATTACTACTGATAATATAGATATTATTTACAGTATTCTGAATTTTCTTAAGGAATTCTGAGATGAAACAGGTTACAAAACTGATTCTGTTTATTTTGGAACTATAGAAATAAAAAGAAGATAAAGAAGGTCTAGAAAGCAGGAAAATAAGATTTTAGAATTGCTGATAATGGACTTCTGATGAAGGTCTGAGTTTCATGGATGAGTTGTAACACAAGGTTAAAAGTTGGAAAGCTGAGAAATGAAGATATGGATCAAACTCACATATATTAATCTATTGCATACTCAGATTTTGAGGTGACAGAGAATAGTAAAGTGATACAAAATTGAGATTTACATTAGATAATTATGATATGTGACATTAAGGATTAAATAAAAAGCAATTCTACCTTTTGGTACAGCTGTAAACACAGAATAACATCTGAGATATTGACATTTGAGGCGTTTTCACTACATAAATATTGTATATATTTAGAAAGAACATTTTATTTTAAGTCAAATATTACAACACATAAGCTGAGAAAATTATACTTTAAGAATATAATACTTTATAATATATAATCCCCTGTAGTTTTCAGTGGCAAACACCTGTCGTATCTGAAAAATAATAAAAAGTTGGACTTCTTTTACCTGCTAGTATATGATTATTTCTATAATGTTTAAGTGACCACAATGCTGATTGACACTGTCCAGAAAGAATATTTAATGACAAAATCATAATCTGAAATGAATAAAACAATCAGATCAAAATTGTAGAAATTAAAATTTGAAAAAATATATTGTATCCTATAAGAAATTATATTTTAAAGTTGCACAGTAAATATTTCAATACAGTGTATTAATCTCATATTTTTCATTTTCAGTGATTAGAATTACTATATGTTGTCATTTACACCAAATAGTGAAGCGATATAGAGTTACTTGAGCATTGGGAATTGCTGGAGAGTCAACTCAGTTATCTCATAGGAGGAGTAACAGACCAAAAAGGAAAATATGAAAATGAACACTCACATGTCATGCTACTAAATAGCCAACCCCATTTTGTTGCAGCTGCATAATAGCATTTTGGACACAGTCCACTCCTCTCCCCCTGTGAATGACTGAGAGATACAGCTGCTGTCTAACATGTTTTCTACAGGGACCATTTGTATATCAGGCCGTACAGTAGAAAAATTAAGCCAATAGCTGTTATAGGAACTGGGGCAGGTTTAATTTGGTTATGCTAAAAATCTTAATTTGTTCGTTTAATTTTTCTTTATATATACTTTTGCTTTGTAACTTTCGCTGTTAACATATTTTTAACAACCCTTTCTGCCCTTCACAGGACAACAAAGTTCTAACCAAGCAGTAACCATACAAGTTATTTCCCTACAGTGGTTAGCAATACCACTGTACTCCTCCTGCCCTGCCTGTCCTTGATTCCAATGTCCGTACAGTTTCCTTTTCCATCCAAGTTGTTTGGGAGGATCCTTGCTCAGCCAAGCTGGGCTTTTGCCCCTTTTCATTGACCTCTGAAACTCTGGGATTGCCTTCTCCAGCATTTCTAGCAGATGTCTCTTAAAAAGTAACAAGTATTTATAAATAGCAATAACTTCAAAGGCAGATTACCAGGGACCTTACTAACTAGTTCCTTTAGCAGCCCAAAGTCTTCTCTACCCATAGCTAGGGAAAAAGTTTTGCTGACAGCTTTTCTTCTCTCACCCATGATTTCAAACTCAAGGATTTCAAGATCATTGTGACTAAGGTATTCCCCATTTTAGCTCATGAGTCCCTCTCTGTTTGCGAACAATAAATCTAGGACAAATCCTTTCCAGCTGGCCCTCTTAGTAACTGCACCAAAAAGTTATTTTCAACATATTTCAGGAAGTTCCTGGACCTGTTTGTAACCACTGTATGATATTCCCAGTTGACGTCTGGGACATAAAAGTCACCCACCAGGGCAAAGACTGACTAGACTTTATTTTCTCTTCCCTTTATCCTTACACAAAGTCTCTCAGCTGTCATCACCAGTTACAAGCCCCACACAATCCAATTCCTCCCTTAAATACTGTACCACCTCCCTGGTTTGTCTGCCTTCCCTGTCCCTCCTGAAGAGCCTGTGACTGTCCATCACAGCACACCAGTTGCAGAACTCATCCCACCTGGTTTCACTTATTTCAATAGTGTAATGGCTCTGAGAGTGAATCAAAGCTTCGAATTCTTCCTGTGTATTAATTCATAGTACTTCATATAGAAGAATCTGGTATAATGCGTGAAATATATATACTACTGTACATATAAATGGAATAATATCTTATATTCAAAACATATATATATAATATAATTAATTGTTTTATCAAGTTATCTGATTATTTTACATTAAAATAAAGAAAATCTTTGATTCATTAATACAATATATTAAAATATATTTAATATATCAGTACATTGTTAGAATTCCCCCATATGGCAGGGACTTTGGAACTAAATAATTTTAAACTCCCTTTCAACCAAATTCATTCTATGCTACTATGATTCATATTAATTGCTTAATGAATTATATACTGTAATAGATACTGTATACTATATATTATTCTATTCTTTTGTAATTGTTTTTCTGAAGTCACAATGCTTTAGGCTTTGTGCTTTCAGACTACCTAAAGTATTTCTGAAACTTGAAGTTCAACACATATGTAGAGACTTTTCCATGGAGCAAAGCCAGTGCTACACATGAGATTAAACGGTTCTCAAACCAGACATGCCTGAGGCTTTCTAGGGAACAAGCCACTGACTGGTGGTTAAAAACTCACTACAAAAACAACCAAACAGGTTTTCTTGCTAAACTGTGAGAGTGAAAATGGCAGCCATAAAATAAATTCCTGAGATTTTTTTCTCTTTTTAATAAAAATACACAATTTTAAATTTAAGTGGATGTATAAAAAATCTCCTTATGAATTTAACCGAAATACAGTACAATATTTAGATATCTCCCAAAGTTTATCTCATCCATAAATTGACATTTTTCAAGACCTTTTTAGTGTGAGATTTCTCATTCCTGAAATAAGTTGTACCCATTATCTAGATATTATAATATGAATCAGAGTTTTGCTTATTAAAGCAAAGGTGGTTTACAATCTTCACAATGATGGACTTATTTAGCTACAAACTCACTGGCCAAGTTATCCTTTTGTCCATTGAAAATGACTGTAATAAGTGATTCTCTCTGACAGTAGAGACAAAAAAAAATTCAAAGTGCATTTGATAATCTGCTGACACCCTCAGTAATTTCCTACTCATGGCACTAAGCAGATGTTTTTGCCATGTAACCCAAAGTGAGCCTGATAATTTTTTTACTCTCTTAATCAGGAACAGATATGGGATATGTATAAGTCCATGCACCCACTGATGGATTCAAAAAAGCCCAAAGAGCAGCTGTACTGATGTAGCTTTGAAGTTGCATTTTCAGGAGTGTTGGGAATGATAGACTGTTTTAGTGTCCTTATTCATTTCACAGAGTTTCTCTTTATCAATCCTGTCTCATACTAGACTCAACAACGTGGTGGGGATGCTGTATTTATATGCCAGCTCACTTCAGTGAATGTAGTGAATCCTTATCTGAATAGGCAAGTAAAAATTGAAACAGCTCTTAGGCATAATCCCTGCCTTCTCTAGTGCTTAAATAATAAAAAGACTGTAGTAAAAGAAGAACAGTGCTAGTAGCTATTATAAAAGTATAAAAAAATGGAGATGAAATAAAATAAAATATAAGCAGAAAAATTGACATATTTGTTAGAATAAGTAGAGAAGAGGGTAAAGGGAGAAATTATAAGATAGCTATGTAAGACAATCCCATAAATAATAATATATTTTTAAAGGACAAATGCATTTTTTACAAGAAAAGAGTTCAATGAGTACAACAAAATAAAATCCATAAGGTCTTCTTAAACTAATAATAAAGGATTCCCTGCAGCATTTGCAATACTGTTATATGCATATTTTTTACATAGTACATGTCTTAGATACTAAGTTCTTTAGTTTAATCACTTGCTCAGGAGAACAGATTTTACAACCGAGCACTTTAGTAGTAAATTACTTTCATCAAGCCTTCGTGAATCAAGGACACTTAATGTAATTTTTAGATATGTTACTCGTTCTAGTCAGACTCTAAAAATAGTTTATTCATCTTATATGAAACAGTTTAGGACTAATACGCATAGAGAAGAGCTGGAAAAAATCCTCCCTTCTTGTTCCTATATCATGCTTTTTTCATATTAAAGAGTATGAGCTGATACCTGTATTTGGCAAGTCTGGCACTCTCATCTGCATCCTCAACCAATTTTGGAATGAAAGATGGAGTTTCCGACCTCACAGCCATTTCACTCCCACCTTGGTGAAGAAGGTTCTTGGTTCTCTGAAAACAACAGAGAGAAATCAGTTAAAACTCAAAGAAGCTAAGTATCTTTTCTAACAACGAAGTATTATTTTAGAACATTAAAAAATGAGACACTTGTGCTACTTCATTACTTAATTATTTATAATCAAACATCTTAACTTTTTCATGAGGATATGACACTGTAATAAGGGTGAACACAGGAATACATATGATTTGAATATGAAAATTTGGTTGGCTAAAAACATCATCAGAAAATAAAAACTTGATATAAAAAATTCTTATTGAAATTGTTATGAAACTGCATAGTGTGAGGCAGAGAACAGGTCACAAAGTGCCTGAAGCAAAAAAAAAAAAGGTTCAAATAGCTAGGAATCAGCTATTCTAGACCTCTTTCATGTCACAGTTGGTGGAAAAATATGCAACTTTTTAATACTATGTTAAAAAAAAGATAAATATGTGTTGCTACACTTATCAGGAAGAGTATCTTCCTCCTTGGCTTCAAGTGAAAATTCATAATATCCTGACTGAAAAGAGTGAGCAGAATATTATATAAGCTTCTGTCCAGTCTCTCAACAATGGCATCAGTCATCATCACTGGTTATAATGTCAATTTAGAAAATTAAATGACTTGAGGAAAGTTAAGACTCTTGGGCCAAGTGATTCAAAAAGTGTCTGAACTCTCACAAAATAAATTTAAAATTTACTGAAATGCCATTATATTATCTATGTGTTGCATTTATAAATTAACCACATTAATTCTCTTATCTGAAATAATAATAATAATAATAATAATAATAATAATAATAATAATAATAATAATAATAATAATAATAATAATAATAATGCTATTCCCTTCTTGCCATTATCAGCTATCTTTGCTTTTCTAAGAACCACAAATGCTTTTCATGATTGAGTTCTCCACCTTTTTTTTTCCTCTTATCGAAAAGAATCCTCTACTCCTGCAATCTTAATTTTCTATATCACGAAGCTCATCACAAAGGCACTGCACACGATTATTGGACTGGTGACTTTTTCCCATCAATATTCAAATAGGTAGTATCATTTGTTATCAGCATTTATTATCACCATAATTCTGGTACTTAATTAAAAAATCAGGAAGATGGGGCCTTTTCATTTTCTGTTCACACTGCTCTCAGATGTGTTGGGAGGGTCCTGGCAGTCATATGTTAGAGGCATGGGTGATCCTAGACCTCCACATGATTCAGAGGCAGCATAGCATACCCGCCCTGTGGAGCAGAAAGCCCAGGATGTCACAGTACAACAAATACAGGCACATAACTTGCTCTGCTTTTCCTCACTACATCAAGCACCACTTATATTCTATGTTGTCAGAGAAAAATTTTGTGAGCAGGATGTCTCCAGGCAAAGGAAAGGGGACGTTTGAGGCAGAATCTCATGAAATACTCTTCTCAGGTATAGTTTATCATCACAAAGGAGCTTGCTGTTACTCAGCCTTTAATAGTGTGGTTGAAGATCCATGACCTGTAACAAAAGAGTGTTAGTTCGGTGGGATTCAAAGAGTAAAAGGTTTGCTGTTGCAGCAAAGGGCAAACCCAGGTGAAGTGAAAGATGCATTCATTATACTAGACACTGAGCAGTGCTGGAGGCAATAAAATACAATTCCTTCTAGGAACAACTTGTCCTAAACAAACCAGACATACATAAGCTAAACAGCAGCAAAATTTTGATGGAAACAGCAGCAAAATTTTCCTACAGAAAATTAAACAAAAAGTCCCAAGAAACTAGCAAGCACAAAATAGTCGCCACTTGGTTGTTTTGGAAATGGGAGTACATTTGCTTGTTTTCAGCCAGAATATGCTGTCCTCCCTACCCAGAAAAGGCATACACGACCATCAAAGATTACATGCTTTGGTAATGCGGCAAGGGAAAATTGAACATCAAACCAGGAGACCTAAATCCTCTGTAATTTGAAGTCAGGGAAAAATATGATCAAGGATAATGTTGCACCTCTAAGCAAATCTTCAGAAAAAACATTTCTTAAAACATGAATGAATACTCAATGCAAAACCAAAACTAATTGACATCAATGACCATATTAAGGGGGATTTTGGCTGAATAGTGTTCACTTTTTTGATGTGATTTTTCAGAAGACTGATGCAAATCCCCAAGAATTAAAAAGGAGCTCTTTAGAAGGCTCTATCTTGCTTTACAACAGGACAAGGACAGTCAATAAAACCAGTAATATTTTAAATGAAATTTAAAAGAGAAAATAAGATAGCATCCTCCAAAGAGAACATTCACAAAGAGGAAATTATTTTAAGAGTTTGACTGCTTCATTTGAAGGTATAATATCTGCTTGGTACTTGCTTAAGTATATATTAATAGGAGTGAGGGGCACAGGTCATGGAGAAAATTGCTATAATTGTCAAAATTGTGGAATACCAGCTTAATAGATTTCTGTATAATAAAAAAGTTTCAATATGTTAAGAAGCCATTTGGGAGTAACAAAAATACCAAAAAATAAAATGTGACACAAGGTTTTACACAGAATTTAATTTAGTGTCAAGGTAAACATATTTATTCACTATCGAATTAGTTCAAATTACATCCTTCCCTTCCCTTCCCTTCCCTTCCCTTCCCTTCCCTTCCCTTCCCTTCCTTTCCCTTCCCTTCCCTTCCCTTCCC
>VZUI01039734.1:0-48914 GCA_013401135.1 Cettia cetti
ATAAAAGAAAGGCCTCATAAAATCAGGCCTGCTCTATTAAATAAACAGCTAGCCTGTCATCTCTTTTAAGTGCAGTTAAGCAATTTGCAAGTTCCCATGCAAAAACAATCTTGGTATGAAAGGTTTGTTAACACAACAACCTATTTTTGGGTTGAAAAGCAAGTGCATCTATGTAAACAATAAGATCTGTTCCATGAGAACCCATAAAGGAAAAATGTAAACAACCTGAATCTTAGCATATACACACAAAACACCTTCTGACCAAAAAATGAAGTAGTAAGAAAACTACCAGCCAATAGGTGCTGCACACAAGGTCTGTGAAAACTGTATCAAATAAGTGATGTGGGTAAAGAATTGGCTTTTCCCAGATGAAGAAAATGGAGTCTCAGCTAACTTACTGTAACACTCATCATTTGCCACCGCTGAGCCTTTGTCCACTCCGTTTGGAAGGGAGAGCTTGACCACACAGGACTGAGTCAATCCTTGTGCCATCGCCACCCTCACAGGAACTGACATTCTTAGTGACCTTGAAGTACCAAATGTCAGGAGCTGTGGCCTTCAGGTCTTTTTCTGTTTTAAGTTTTTACAATTAAACCTAACCACCGTGATAAGTATGTGTCTCTGAGCACAGGGCAGATGCTTGCTTAAGTTATTTTAAGCTTGTCAGGGCTCAGAGTAGATGAAGAGTTCATGCTAGTTCTGCAGTCCTTTCCAGTTCACAAGAGCAAGCCAACCCTCAGCCAGAACTGTCCTTGTTTCTCCTGTCCTCTTTCTTTTCCTCTTTTCTGCACAGAAGCAGAAAGATTCTGAGGCAGTGGTCATATCTTGAG
This sequence comes from Cettia cetti, assembly GCA_013401135.1. NCBI lineage: Eukaryota > Metazoa > Chordata > Aves > Passeriformes > Sylviidae > Cettia > Cettia cetti. The sequence goes on from VZUI01039734.1 coordinate 831, forward strand.
TCCCTCCTCACGCTTTTATCCCAAGCAGACCTGTTGCCACCACTTCTCAACCCTTCCAAAAAACTGCAATTCTTTCTGTTTCAAAAACAAACAAAACTGTAAAAAATAATTTACCTTGCTAGGGCATGCTGAATGCAGAGCAAATTAACACAGAGCTAAGAGCTACAGCATCGTGAAGATAATCTTTCCACTCAAATGCTGGGGCCCTGCTTCACTGTTTGTTCTTCTGGTGATCATGTTCTTTGAACATGTTTGCTCCACTGAAACAACCACTTGCATTTCACAGTTCTGAAAGCAGCATTTTGGCTGGGGGTTTTCCTCTCCACTGGAATAGGAAACTTCATGAAACTGCAACAGGAAAATAATTTCTTTATTAGCTGCAGTCCCAGCCTCAACCAGTGAGCTTTCTTTTCCTTCTGGTTTGTGCTCTGACTGATCTCTGCGGCCATGCAGCCCGAGTGTTCCTGAGTTGGGTGAGTTCACGCTGCTCCTTTGTTGCAGTCAATTCTGTTGCCTCCAGGAGCTCTGCCACGCCAGGGAGGATGGTTATTGCAGCCAGTCACCTGCTGATGAAGCAGGTGGGAAAGCCCTGGTCTACCCATGGTCCTGAAGATTCCAGCTGAGTTTCTCACTGAGGTACCAGCAGGTTTGACTTGACTTGGCCAGACTTGACAGGTGGTGGCCTGGAGCAGAATTGATTCACAGGCCATGTATTCTTGGTGGCTTTTGTCCAGAGCCTTATCCCACTTAACAGTGAAGGGAACAAGGCATAAACAGAGCAGTATTTTACCAGTTTGGTACTGAAAATTTTGAAAAAAAAAAAAAAAACAAAACCAACAAAGCCTCCTCCATTCTCTCAGCTGATTAGAAGCAGAAGAGATAGCTTCCTAAAAGCCCTGTGATAAACTGTCCAAATATGTGAGGTTTCAATTTCTTAGCCTTTTAAGAGAGAACCTGATTTCCATGAAATTCAGCTGGTAATTGACACACTTGTGAAAAAATAAATGGCAACAACACAAACCTTTCCTTCTCTCACCTGATGTGCAGAGTCCTGACTCCTGCTACAGACAGTATTAGTAACTTGCTAGTTTTCTCTTCTGTCTTCAACAGCAGCTGCTCCTCTCACTGTGTGCTCGCAGCAGTGTCAGGTGAAGGTGTGAAGCAGTTTGACCTGTTAAATCCTACAACAGTATGCCTGAGTTAGCATTCCTATTTCCATTCTGGTATTCCTGCCTGCATGGACTTGTTTCTCTCCAAGATTAAATTTGTTTCTGTTGCTGCCTTTAATAAAGGAATAGTTTCAGCCAGGTATGACCTTGGCCTTTGCTAACAGTGTTAAAGAGCGAAGGTACTGCCAGGGAAAAGTGACACATACAAGTGTTCCTAGTTTCAGTATCACACCCAGGTGTGATAAACTTCAGAGTGTGGAGTTTAGACTTGCTTAAGCAGGTGCCTCCAGTGTGATTCACCTCCTAGGAACAACTCCCTGAGTTTAAGTTTCTTCATGCAGAAGTTCTTTATACAGTCATGTGCTTGTACTCGTCCTTCTAGAAAAAAATGAAGAGACTGAATATTTTTAATTAATTTTGGTGATCTATTCAGTGTGTGCTTTTGGATCCTCTGGGAATGGAAGAGATTTAGACTTTAACTATCCTGAAAGGCAAGTCAGTTCTGTTGGGAAAAGGGAGGTCAGACCACCAAACACCAGGACAGTGATGAATAGCCACAGTGGACTTCTTGGTTCCTTGGCTGCTTTCAAACAGCAGTGGAAACCAGGGTGTGAATGCAAAGGAGCCATATTCTAACCTCTGCCTATTTCTGGTTCCTGTATATTCTCAGTCCAGTTGTAATAGTCTCAGATAAATAAAGTAATTATAAAGATAACAAAGTCAGTACAAAAATAAAAATGCATATTATGTACATAAAAAGGTATGTTTTAAGTTATTAAATGTAGTATTATATTGATGTACTGTATTAAATATATACAAATGTATACTGTAAAAAGATCATGTATAATAAATACATAATAATGTATCTATATAAAGAAAAATAAATTCTAATGAAAATTGCCCCACTCCAGTCCAACTGTCCCCAGGTTTTTGAGCGAGAACTGTGCATCCAACACCATCACATGTCCTTACCAAATGAGAAAGGTTAAAAGCCTTTCTCCCATAGAATTGTACTAACTCATAGTTCCTTTGAGACACATCTTTAATCCTGTGTTCAGTTTCACCCCTCACTACAAGAAAGACTTTCAGGGCTTGGCCCATGGGTTCTGCTCTCCCCCTCCTCTCAAACCCACATTTTCTGCAGTAACACCTGGTACAACCCAAGCCAGAGGCCCCACAGCATGCAGTGCCACAGCGGGTACAGAGGCAAGGAGTGCCACCGGCCCAGGCAGAGCCTGGGGAAGGGAGGGCAGGCTCGGAGAGAAAGAGAAGGGACAAATTTGTTTTCCTCTAGGACTCTCAAAAGCCCATTAGAGGCTCCCCCAATAAGGGCAGTCCCAAACTAGCAATGTAGGAAGAAGGTATCTGCAAAGCAAATAGTCACTCCCTCAAAGGCCTAGCTCTGCTCGGCTGGTCTCTCCAGAGCCCCTACAAACAGCAGGGTCTGCTGCTGAACGGACCCTCACTCTCTGTTCTTAGAGAGCTGAGCCTTTGTAAGCACTGCCAAGCCAGAGGAGGAGTGAAGAGAGACTGCTGCTCCCCTCTGAAGGCACCACCAGCTCTGTGATTCAATCAGCTGACCACGACAAATAATCAGGAAAGAAAGAAAGAAAAAATATGAGAGAGGTCCAGATCTTTTCTGGACAATTTCCTCTCCACACTGTAAACCCCAGGCAAAGAAGGACAGCTATGTTGATGCAGACAAACAGTGGATTAGATTAAGCATGGGGTAAAGCCAGAGAAAGAAGCCTTTGAAAATGGGCTTTTTTGTTTGTTCCTGACAAGCGTGGGTGTCTTGTTCACACCAGCTCATACATTTCAATAAGCTAGGAGGAGGCTCATGGCAAATGCTCTCAGGTCTCATTTACAGCAGCATTTACTTTGATTTTAAAGAGCAGGACTTTTTAAAGATTACAGGACACTCTTTGACAGGGGAATGACTAGATGCTGGCAGCTCCTTTTCCCTGAAGTTGTTAAGGAAACTTTCCTGTCTGACCATTCAGGAGTCACTGTGTCAGTCACACTCCCACCACTCCAGGCTGTCACCACTGGGAACAAAGCCCCTTCACAGTGGGTGGCTCCAGTGACCCCCATGGGTGCCCCTCCTGGTTTGCTGCACACCCCACACTCACAGTCAGAGAAAAGGTTTCCTTACCAGCTCAGTTCTGGGTTTCCCAGAGCTCAGGGGGTGGGAATATGATTGCCAGAGCAGCTCCTGGATGATCAGACAGGAAAGGTTCCTTAACACAGTGCTCTTGAGGATGAGCCACTGAGTTTAACCAGGACTGTGGGCCCAGCAGGCAGCATCTCTCCAGTCTGCTGCAGGGCTTCCAGGGAAGAGATGTCGAAGAGCCAGAAGAGGGACTGATGATGTTCAGTGACAGGCAGAATGGAGGAGCTCAGAGGAGCTCCACCTGCACTACCAAACACAGCGATGCTCAACATGTAATCGCCATTCACCACTGACTTCTAAAAAGCAACAGGATGGGGGAAAATCACAAGAAATCCTCTGCATTCACTCAAACTTGTAATGGACTGTGGTTCTGAATCTCTAGATTCAAAGTTCCAAATGTACATCAGAACTCCTCCCCCATTCCCACAAAAAAAAAAAAAAAAAATTAGAAGAGTGTTTTTTGTAGATGTAATGCATATACCACTTTAGAGGCACTTTTCACACATACTGTCAGCTCCCTCCTGCAGAACAGCCTCTCCCACCTTCTCATCCCTTATATCCAAGCACACAGCAAAAACACAATCCATTGGCCTGATATGTGCCTGAAGAAAGAAAGGTTTAGCACTTGTTGTAGTGAAGCCATGAGACAGATATACAGGGGACAAGGGGGGGACAAGTTTCTGCTCCAAGAACCAATGATATGATAGTCAATAAGCCTTCTGTGTGAAGAGGATTAAAAGCCCCCAGTGAAAAAGAGGGCTGGCTTACCAGTGATGAGTGTAAATCAGTTTCAGAGGCCTGCAGGGCAGGTGATTTATGGCACAGTCTGTGGTTTCTTACTGACATTTAATATAAATAAATTCTGTCACTTTCTAGGTAGTCCTGTTGCAGTACTGACTTGAAGACTGAGTGTCTTGTAACTGGTCTGTCTTTGAGAAGCCCAAGCAATTCTAACAGAACCCACTCTTTCAGGTTAAAAAAAAAAAAAGAAAAAGAAAAAAAAGTTTAAAAAAAAGGAAAAAGGTTTTTAAAAAAGTTTAAAAAAAAGGAAATAACAACCACAGAGTGTGTATGAGCCAGTGCAGCTGTCTTCATAAATTTCAAGGTCAGAAAGAATGCTTCTCTGACTCCAATCTATTTTCCAATGTAACAGAGGTTGTTACTGCACAGTATATAATAATTATGCCACAAGAATTATCAGCTAGCTCTTAGCACAAGTGGGAATTAGCTTTGAAGCCAAATGAGAGACACTTCTGAATGCTTTTGCAGTTCACAGCTACTGAAAGTCTGCTCTGTGTTATGGCAGGAGTTTAGGGTAGGTGGGACCCTTCAAGCCATTGTCTCTTTGTTTAAGGAGTTTGCTTTCCTTTTGCTCATTGCAAAGTCTGGTGATCAAACTATAATTAAGCATCTACCTTCTGTTATACCGACTATTCAGGTGAAGATTAATCTAGTCATCTATTTCCTTCACCTGCATGTACCTCCTCTTTACTGCTCTCTCCCATACAGGTGAGTCTCCTATACACAAGCCCATATTTGTGGCCCCAAGAGTGTGTTTGCCATGCACAGCAAGTAACTGCTGATAAATAATGACCATTTTCAGTTCACTTACTTATGCACTGGAGTTGTCACTTCTCTTCATCACTTGGTTTGGAGAAATGCACCCAAACTACACAAACATTTGAGCTTTGTGGACTTAGGACAGCTTTCACAACACCTGAAGGAGTGCTTGGGGCAGGATTAGCCTCCTGGAGGGGATGAACTTACACACAGGAGAGATGTAAACTGGCATCACAATTATACAGCACTTGCTCTCCCAGGTGGAAATAATTAACAAGGGTACTCCAGGTATCTTCAGATGCAAGTGATAAATAAAAGGCAGCCAATCCTCAGGTGGCAAGTGGCAGTTATTTTACAGCATGCAATTCTGAGCACCACATTGATGAGAATGAGCTGTACCTTTGCTGCAAAGTCCTTTAAAAGCTGCTACCTCTGTTTTAAACCTTTTGTTTATGTAGCTGAATGCTTGGTGCCCCTTACCTGGAGCTGTTGGGATAGATGGGGGAAGAGAAAGCACTCTCCAAATGTGTGGACAAGCAAGAATATCCCATTTAACCTATCGTTGTCCTCCCAGATCCACCTTCCATATTTGAAATACGAATAGGATGACTAATTACCTCCTCCTTGCCCAGGGAAATACCAAATACTCTGCTCTTCACACTTCTAATTAACAGGAAAATTTGAAGTGACTTTTCTACAGAGAATGTTGACTGTGGGCTGAATTTCCAGCTCAGGTACCCCTGGGAAACTCCCTGGGCACCTTGGGGAATCTGTGCCAGGGTGGGTCTTGCTTTCTCACCTGCTTTCCTGAGTGGGAAACAGTGCTGGCTGTGTGCAGACCTGTCCCAAGGGGGAAGCGGGAGCCAGGGAACACAGCCTGGCCTCTCTCAGGAGCTCAGACACCCATTTGGTGGCTTTGTCTAACGCACAGCTTCCCTTCAGGGCAAGGAAGATGCACTCTGCCAGGCCCAGGAGTCCTGCTGCTGGCATGGGGAAGGAGCCAGGTTGGGAAGGAACAGGGAATCCAGTTAGGGAAGTTTGCTACTCTGAGACTAAAGCAAAATTAAGAAGTTCACATAACTAAGCACACCACAAATACCACAATTTGTCTCTCACTAGACCTGCAGCTTCTTCTTTCTGAGGGACACAGGCTGCCTCTAAGAGTCAAATATTTTCCATCTGCTGACTCAGTGGCAAGTGCCAAAAGGCCTGGCAGGTGAACCCATTGCCATTTGGACCTAAAAAGAAAAGGCAGTCCAAACCCTGCAGTGTTCACCCTGCTGCTATCAGTGCCAGCAGCAAGATATACTGCAAGTCTTCTGATTAAAAAAAAAAATAAATAAAAATAAACCAAGTTGCTGTCCATGTGGCAAGGGCCAGAAGCAGCTCTGCTTTCTGGAAATAAAAACATGTGCTTGGCTATGGGGAACATCAGGAAAAAGGCCAGTGGTACTAAGAATAGCCCCATCAGTAAGTTTATGACAGAATTGCATGGACACAGAATAAATCACTTACCGTAAGAAGGAGACAGAGTAAAAAGGGAAGACAGACTCTGTGATGAGAAGTGACTCAGCCTAGGTCATTATCGAAGTAGAAGGCAACAGACTTCAGGAGATGAGACAAACTCCTTCTTCCCATTCTGACAGCTCCTCCAGGAGGTTTTCTCAAGTTGGTGACCCGGAGGGTAGAAAAGACCCACCCTGTGGCCCTGCCATAGCTGTGTGACATGGTCAGCAACACAGTGCAACCCCAAACCAGAACTCTGTATCCAAAATGCAAGTGTTTCTCATGCTGCAGCTCTGGCATGGAAACAGAGTCTTTGCTTCCAGAGGACTGGAAGCTTCCTCAGCAGAGACCAGGCGCTCAGCACTGCCCCTCAGAGCTGCTCCCAGGGCCCTTCCAGGCCAGCCTCACACTGCCACCATGGCACAGCTTCCCAGAAACCTTCAGGTTCACCCTGTCTGTGAAAGAAAAGCACTTGCAGAGGCTTGTGCAATTTCACGTGGTAAATGTGGTGCTCATGGCCATACACTCGGTGTGGTTTACAGAAAAGGTTGTGTTTACTTCAGTTTACAAAGTAAAGCCACCAGCTTTAATTCTCCATAAAAACAAAACAATGGGGGAAGTGCATGATTCAGAGGTGGTGCAAATTTTTGCAAAGTAACAGATACAAAACCAAAATAATTAAAATCATACGTATGTGTAAAACAAAAGAAATTCAAGTTAAAACCAGGACTAACTCCTATTAGCCCTAGAGATGATCCAAGAATATGTCAGGAAATAAATAAATCATTCTAGTTTTCATTATAAAAGAGGGTGCTGCTCTCTAATCTCTAAATGGTTTGGGTATTTACAGAAGGCAAATGGGTTACAAGAGAAACAGAAAGAAGACAAGCATTATAAGAGTGAACTGTAATGCTGCAGAGTGACCACCTCCCCACACACCTCAGTGTGACTAAGAGAAGGCTGTAAATCATGGCAAGGGGCCGAAGAAATTAACTGTGAGCAGGACACCATCATCTGCCCCACACTGGAGGGACTGTGCCAAGGAGAGACCAGCATGGCTTGGAAAGGAGCCACCACAGGGGTTCTGGAGCTCCACCAGTGTCCACGGCTGCCCTGGGGCAGGTGACAGTAAGCTGGCCTGGTCAGTCCAATTTATGAACAGGAGAGCAATTTATCCTATAATCCATCTGAGGGAACGCTGCCCAAAGGCACAGCTTCCTGGCCTCTGCTGGACTGTGGGTGCTCTGAGGAGGCAGCCAGCACAACTGAACCTCTTGTCCTGCCATGGAAAGCACAGCTGGTGATCCAAACACTTGGCCTTTCCCCAAAGGCCAAGAGCACCGGTGACAGGAGGGAAAAGGAGGCTCATCCAAGTATCTCTCTCAACACTGCAAACTATAGTAGACAAAGCAACACCCTCATTTATCAAGGCAGCTCAGCTTGTGCTCATAGCTGTCTTTCTTATGCTCTGTGGCCATATAATAACCTGCTCTCCTATTGCTGCATGTGCCACTAATGCCAAATCCTGGCAGGTCAGAGCTGTACTTCCAGTGCAGCCAGTGGAGTAGAAGATGTTTAATGCCCAACAGAAGCAGGGCAAATTCTGCAGTTAATGTCATAGAATGCAAAAACAAACATCTCGAAGGCTCATCCTGACCTTCTGTTTCCTTGTTAAGACACACTTATTTACAGTACCACTTGAAGCAGATTCAAGTGGTAGTTATGTTGTCCATGTTTTTAATGGGATTTGACATTTAAGGCAGCACTGCAGTTCACCTCAAAGCCTATAATTACACTTGCAAATCTGCTTAGCAAGACATCAGCAGCGTAAACTGGGGACAGCTCAAACAGATTGGATCTGTCCCCACAGAAGCAGCATTGGAGTACCAAGTGATGCTACAAAGCAGACACTGCAAGATTGCAGTGCCTGACACAGACACCTGCAAACTGGACCCACTCCTAATCCTCACAATAAAAACAAAACCAAAGACTGCAAAGAGCCCTCACTTTATCTTAAAAGCAATACTGCACTGAGTCAGATACCACTGGAGGTCAGGAGCACTTCATGAATACACTGAGACAGGGCTCCTTTCCACACCCTGCTGATATCCTCGGTCTCATGAAATCTGCAAGTGCTAAAAGTACCAGGGTAGGCCCAGGATGAAATCCTGATCAACCCCTCCTGATCTGGAGTCACGATGGCCCACTGGGATCTGGTCAGCACCTTTACCTCTCCCACACAAGTGCAGCATCTCCTTCCCATTTGATTTTCTTTTTCATCCTTGCCCTATCACCACTGAAATTTTCAGAGCAAATTGATGCCAAATGCCAGGATGCTCAGTATATTTTGCACCCAATTTACACACCCCAGCCATCCTTTTTACCCAATTTATACCAGAACCCCCAAGATATGACTGGAACCAAATAAAGTACACATGAAGTTCTCAGCTCAGACTCCACGTATACTCAGTTCTCTTCGGGCCTGGCAAAAATAAGTCTGATTAATTCTGATTTGGACTTTTCATCCACGCCCATGGGAAGCAAGGTGAAGGATCTCCTCCCCTTACAAGCCACCTCAGCAGATCCTTCTGCAGGATGCAAATGGTTTCATCCCTGAGTTCAACTTTAAAAGAGATATGAAGTGCTCAGCATTCATCACGCTAGCACCAGAAACAAAGAGAACACTGAGCACAAAGGTCTTCGATGCCAGGACAAAGAACAAAGAAGAATCACAATTGGGAAGGATGGAGAAAAACAGAAAGAACTAAATTCGTATCATACCAAAAAGAAAGAAGGAAACCTGATACCAAAATTTGTACTAGTAGAAGGAGAAAGCTTACAGAAGGCAGACTGTGCTGTTCAACAGCAGAACCTTTGCAGCCCTCAGTGGTCATTTGGGAGCAGCCTGGTACCTCCATCAACAATGATCCCAGACTGGTAAAAGAACCTATCTAGAGAGCATTCTCAGCATAAGAATCCTCCAGCCCACTTCAATGACATGAGCAAAATTCCTATTTTTTTTCCCAGCAGGGATGAGACTCCACTTTGTCCAGCTTAGTGCACACAGTTCTCCACTCCCCAGCCAGACTCCTAGCTGACAGAGGTGCAGTTCAGCTCGGCAGGCTCCTGCCTGGCGGCCGCTGCCACCACTCCCTCGGGGCCGTCGGCAATGCTGGGCTCACTGGAGCACTGCCTGTGGCTGAAGCAGCTGGGCTGCAGCAGGAGGCATTTGTCAGAGGGGTCCGACTCCTCGGCCACCATTCCCGTGTGCATCATGGAGGCCATGGCCAGGAGCTGGATATCCGAGTGAGCGTTGGCAACCGTGTGCCGACGGATGCTGCCGCATTTCTCCAGGTAGGCCTCGCCCTCCTGTTCTGTCAGCGGGCTCAGGGCCTTGGGGCGGGACCTGGAGTACCGTCTCTCTGGAAGAGAAAGGAAGCAGGAATGGTCAACAGCACGCAAACAAAGCGCTGCCCACGCTCTAGGCTGGCCTCGGGGAGCAGGGAGAATGCACTGTGCAGCTACAGAGTGCCCCACCTCACTACCACTGGAAAACAGTCAGGGGCTCACTGCTCGCACTGCTAGGTGTTGGGAAAGGAGATCTGCCTCTGCCCCGGGGAGGAGAGACCTCCCATCCTGCTCTAGGGGCTGCTGCCTATGAGAGAAGTGAGCCAAAATGTCACCAGTGCAGCCAAGGGACCCTCTTTAGCATCTCTTTTATCAAGGGGTGAAGACCAAGAAGGTACTCTTACATGCAGGTTCACTAAAATAAGTGACACTAAAGCAGCACAAGTCTCCAAAAAAACCCATTCAGGGGGGATTTGAATTGCTATCCCTTTCTCTGAAAAATTTCTCTCAGGAAGTGCCATTAGCTGTTGTCAATGTGAAATTCCTGATGCTTACACTGCACTTCCTCACCATCTGCCTAGGAATAGGCCATTCTGTTGGCATTATCCCACCATACTTTTTAAAGATCATGCTAGAAAAAGGACATTTCATCCACTTGGCAGCACATCTGTTTTGGAGGCTGGACACAGAAAACACCTAACAGCGCACAGGAACAGTCCACAATAGCCCAGGGGAAAGGGGCACCAGGGAAAGGCAGTATTTGTGCTGAGGAGGAAAGGCAGTGACACAGAATGGATGGGTGTGGGCTGTATGATCTGCTCAGCAAAAGCAGTAAGGAGGAAAAGTGCCAGGTCTTAAACACAGACCTAATGCACAGTCCCCAGCACAGTATCATGAAGCACATTTCAATTCTGACACTGAGAGCTTGAGGGAAGGCAGGGGTCAGAGTTTTGCCTTGGCTCACTGTAATCCCACTCCAGCAGGCTGAATCAGACACTTTTACTGTTCAACTGCTGGCTTCCACTCCCCTGCAATGTTCCATGTGATTCTGGACACCTCCTGTGGGTCTATCCCTGCAGCAGCTGAGGGAGCCATTCCCTGTGTGTCTGTTTCTCACAAACTTCACTGAAGTGCAGGGTCTCATTTCCTAAATGAGCCTTTAAGCCTTTAAATCATATAAAAGGTTTCCAACCAAGACTGCAGAGCACAAGAGTAACAAAATGCAAAGCAAAGCAGTCGTCACTGAAGGTTATAAGAGTTTTGGAAGCTTGTATCAGGAAAAAAAGCAGAAAAACTCTTTGTTGCAGGGAGGAACAGGTGAGCAGCCAACATTTCACCCTGCTACTGGCCAGTTGTCATGCATAGCTGAACTAGAAATTTTCTTTTTATTTTGGTGCCTTATGACCAGGAATAAAAAGTGAGAGGAGTTTTTCTGGTGCTTTTTTGCAAGCAACCTCAGATCAGCAGTGATGTGTGTCTGTTTCATCTTCTCTCCTATCCCCACTATAAACCCTGTTTCTTGGCCAGCTGGATCTCTTTGGCATACTCCATCCTTACCATGCAGGCTATGGCTAATTTACACAGGCAAAGCCAAAGGGGTGAGCAAGCAGGTGGGAATGTTGCCAGCTACAGTTCCCCTCTGTGAGCAGCCCTGTCCCTTTCACACCTCTCTCACTTTAAATCAGCTTAAGATACAGCAGCCTTGCAGGCTGAAGCCTTATGAATACTCACAGCTGGGATCAGACACCTTCAGCCACGTTTCCCAACACCCACTTACCCTGAAGGCTCCAGTCCAGAGGGCAGTTTGGCCTCCAGAGCAGCAAGCACACCCAAAGCCCAACAGAGCCCTTCCCAAAAGCTACTCTACTACAGGCAACCTACCAGGCTTCACCATCATTACAGGCTGCCCAGTGAGAGATGAAACTGGTTCTGAGAAAGCAAAAAGGTGAAAGAGGGAGAGAGGAAGAGAGAGAAGTCTGATTACAAGTGAAAGTTAAGGAAAAAAAGCCACCTCCATAGCAGCACTTGGAAAATACCAAGATTATTTGTAGAAAAGTGCTGTTTTGCAGTCCCTGTCTTGTACTGCAAACACAAGTTCCTTCTTTCCTCATGCTCAGCACAAGGTGGAGCAAGGGTAAAAGGCCACCTTGGAAATATACACAAATAAATAACAGGTCAAATCAAAGTAACTTCAATTATTTTAAGGCATATAAACTTTACAAAGCCAGTAAAGGTTGTTGTGTAGGTTGTCTTGTTTTTTTAAAGGCACAAATGCCTCATCCAGCTGGCAGAAATCCAGGATGGCTAGAAACTTCAGTACAGGTCAGGCAGCTACCTTTCAAACTATCCCAGCAGCATGCAGATGTCCATAAACAGCAAAGCAATCAAATTTGTCAAAGTCCAACTTTTACAGGGGATTTTGGTCTAGACTGAGCCTTAGGAGCAGATCTGCAAATCCACGCTGAACTGTACAACCACGTTCACTTGCACAGAAGATATCTGATTGCCCAGAAACCACAAGAACAAAAATCCTGAGCCACAGTTTTCCTAAAGCAATGCCATGAGTTTATTACAGGCACAGATTGTCTGAGTTCTGATAAGTTATTCTACCACAAGACCATCTTTTCTCATATGCTGCTGAAGTGTATTACAAGGCAGATTATGGGTCTCCAGCTCGCTAATATTTTGCATCAAAGCAAAGGCTAAAGCTAGTAAAAAACAGAGGGAGACTGGAGCTTTCTTCACTTGTTCTATTTAAACCTTCTTGACTATCAAATCAAGAACACTGTGCCCATTAGCTAGCCAATCTTCTGGCTGGCCACATTTGTAAGCAGAGCTCCTGCATCATATGAAGAAGTTTCCCAGAATAAGAATGCTCTTCCTTAAGTGAGGTGCCCATTCTCTCACCTAGACATGTTTATCCATACTTTAAACACAGAATTTTAATTTTTTTAACAGAATCCTCAGATGGAAGGAAGACTTCATGCAAAATCCCTGTCATCCCTCAGAATTAACACACAACAGTTCTGCTGCTTGCAAAAGCTGACTGATGCAGCAGCTGAAGCAGGCTAGCAAGCAGGGACAGAGAGCAGGCAGCAAAGGACCACGTACAGTCTTTCAGTGTGGTGAAAGCAATACACCAGACATGGACAAAGGGGTTTTAAAATCCAGTCCATGTCCAGAGAGAGGGGAGAGTTTGTGGAGTGTGTGTGGAGTGGGGTGTGTGTGGAGTGATGGGGCACTAATAGTTCACTAGGTCATGGAAAACAAAAAGGCTGTCGCAAAAATCTGCATTCAGAAACATTAATCGGCCTTCTCAAGGGTGTTTTAGCCTTTGTTTTCTGTGTCTCGTGGAGTCATGCACTGTTTCCTTTTCCAGCACAAATGCCTTCCATTACCCAACCTGAATACCCCAGTAATAGCTTCAGCACAATGTGCATGTCTTACCAAGCAAGCAGGTGCTGCCAGAGGAGCTGTGATCCTCACACAAACCTAAGAATGGTGACACCACCTGCTTGACCAATTCTTCCAGCTGTAGGTAGCCCTCAGTGGGGCCAGTAGGTTCATGAACACTCTGAAAATCAAACACAAAAAGTCAACATTAGCCTTAAAAGATTTTTGAATAAAGACTGGGGTCTGTCAATTCTCTCTGTACTGGAATATCCCAACTGTGTCAGTAAAGCTTTTGGAGGTTTGGGTGCCCTTCAGGTCAATCTCCTTGTTCAAGTTACAGTCACATCCTATGGACATTGAGCAGACAGTTCTTTTTCCTGAGCAAATGACAGGAAGATACAAGGTGTGCTCCCACTGAGGATGTGCACAGTGTGCTACAGCAATGTAATTATGCCAGGGCGGTTCTACCAGAAAACATCTCTTTGTAGAAAAGCCTTAACACGCCTTGGGCAAAGCACTGCTCTTTTCCTAGGCAGGACTGCAGGCAAAGCACCCTCTGTGGTTCAGCTTACAGCTGTGAAGATGGTAGATAACACCAACCAATCTAACAGTAATTTCAGAAACCGTTCAGAGTTAACTTCCTGCAAAGCCTCAATAAACTTTTTTTCCTCAAATGTGTTGCTTTGAGATCCTCTTTGCTCTCAAGATTCTTGTATTAAAAAAACATTTCAGGGAAATTAAGGGAGCACTTCAGTATCACCTGCTGTTCCAGTCTGGGTCACTGGAACATCAGAACAGTGAGAACTCATACAGAACTACCAGCCTAGCCACTTTGCAATTTTGGTTGTGCTTCATGAAGTTTCATTCTCAGACATCTATTATGTTAGGGAAGAAATAAAAGCCACCAGGCTGCAGGGTGTATTGGAGGGAAGGGATGCCACCCAGAGGGGCTTTGAAAGAAGCAAGATTTGGGCCTGTGCAAACCTCATGATAATCAACAAGGTCAAATGAAAGGTCCTGCACGTGGTTCAGAGGAAAGCTGGATGGGGCTCTGAACAGCCTGGTCTAGTGGAAGGTGTCCCTGCCCATGGCAGAGAGGTTGGAGCAAGATGATCTTTAGGCTCTTCTCCAACTCACACCATTCTATGATTCTATCAACTCAAACATGTAATATGGTATTTTTCAGGACTGTCAGGCTGGGCAATATGAGAAAAAACCAAAACTGGCTGTATTTGGCATGCTTGGAAAGTATTCTGTTGAGATCTGGATAAAGAGGATAGTTATCACACACGCTCTAGATCTCTCACGAGAGGCCTCTGAAAGACAGCCTCTCATTTTGCCTGCTGCAAAAAGAAGAAAAGGTATTCTCTAAAGAGCACTACTCAGCATCCCAGTCAGCCAAGGAGCTGGTGTCAAGCAGCCAGAGCCACAGTTCATTCAAATTCCATTGTCTGCTGTGATGGAGACTTTCTCTGTCCTTGCAAAGCTGAGAAATCAGCAAAACTAGGGCACAAAGAGGCATTCAGACAAGCTAGAATATGAAAATTTGTGTGGATAAAAGAGTCCTGACACTGTTCCTAGATGGGGAGTAGAGGTACGGAAAAAAAAAAAACAAAAAAAAACCAAAAAAAAACCAAAAAAAAACCAAAAAAACCCCAAACCTGGCTCTTTCCAGGCAACATCTTTGCCTGTTCCCAGGAAAGCTCAGGGCATCCAAATTCAATAAGCACAAATCACACCCCCTTCATCACATCCTCTGCTCTCCCGACTTTTCCTCCAGCGTTTGTATGATTTCAGTGAGGTCAAGATACCCAAGTGAGTCAGAGAAAGAAGAGCAGAGGCTCCCCACCTGCAGAATTAACAGCATCTGGACAATGGAAGGTGGAACCTTTGTCTGGACCAGGGGAAGGATTTCTTCCAACTTTACTTTTAGCAAGACCAAGTCTCTGAAGCCAAGAAGAGCAATCTGACGGATAGTCAACTCCTGACCCTAAAAAAACAAAGAAGGCAAGATCCAACTGTAGATAAAGGGATGTGTGAGCATCGTAACAACACATGGGAACACAGACAGGAAGGGTTTTTCTGCCCATTGCTGCTGTGGCAAAACACTCCCTAGTCATTCACGTTCAGGAATCATGATTCAATTTCTTCCTTTCAAGTCTCACATAAATTCTGAAATGGGCATTGTCTCATCTGTGGCACCACTAGGTTTGGTGTGAAGGCAGAAATGGACCTGTAGTTCACCAAATTATTATTTATGTATCCATAAAACCCACTTGCCATCCAATTTGTTCACAAAAAAACCCAGGCTGGATGTAGCTTGTTCTTCTTGCGCTTGGAGCTGCAAAAGCAGAGAAAATTTGGTAGGGAACAAAGTTGTTACAAAATATTTCTTAACTATATCTACCTCTGACCTATATTGTACCCTCTTTTTGCTCAATGTCTGCACTTTAGACCTTGCTGATATGACAGGAATCTACAAGTCAGTCCATTACAGATTTTAGGATTTAGGCTGGAGCAAAGCTATCAAGACTGCTTGAACCAAACATCACTTTAAAAAGCAACACCTTTAATATTCTCTGCAAGGCATTCTTATTTTATATCAACAACACAAGTGAGCAGGCTTAACAGATTTTCTCAGCACATTTGAACACAGTCTAACTCCATTTGGCATTCTGGTGTTACCATCTTTCCCTCTGCCATGTTTAGTATCTGCATGACTTTCTCTTGCCCCACTGCAACTCAATAGCACAAATTTTCTTCCCAGCCCTGCCCAGCACTTTCCAGGCTGAAAGGTTTGCCTTTTCTTCTCAGTATGTAAATCTCTGCCCCATGGTCTGCTTGGGAATCATTTTATGATCTCCATAACACACTTAACATAGCAAATATTTAGCTGGAAGAAATTAACAGCAGTTGATCATTAACTCATAACAGGTTGCATGTCATAATTAACAGCCTTATCAATATGTAAATATAAATTAAAACCAATAGTATGGAGGGCAGCTTGACGACAATAAAAGCAGCTCGCTGTTTTAAACCATCACTGTGTAGGGAAAAAACGTGCAAGAAAGACCAGGACCTTTCTTGAAACTATACTTCAGCAGCTGCAAACTTTTTATTTATATTATGCAGTTTAGTCCCATTAACTTCATACCCCATTTCAAAATGCAAATATGTTTCTGTGCCAAGAAAAACAAGATTTGCTATTCTTTTTTCCACACCAATAGTCACATCAACAGCTGCAACTATACGAAAGCCAGTGACCTGTTTACATAGTTTCCCTCTGTACAGCAATTTAACCAACTTGGCTGCTTAAAGGTCATATTTCTGCAACAGCTATGAGCCTTGGGGTTAAACTCAGCTGAGATACCAGGCTGGTGTGAGTTACTACCTTTGGTAACATATGCTCACACATGTGGCTGACTCAATTTCATTCTGAATGGGTAATTGCTGGGCTCACAGAAGAGCACAACTAAATAATCCTGCTGGTATTTGCAGGAAAGGATGGGGAATCAAGAACAAATTGACTTTCCCATCTACCAGAGCAGAGTACAAAGAACCACAGCTTGGTGGAAGACACTCACTGGACGAGCTCTCCTCACATGTTGTGACACACTGTATAAGTGGTTACATACAGTTCCCTATTTCTAGGAAAAGCCCAATTTTGTTATTAGGACACTGGCCTGGTGTAAGAGCAATTTCTATTTTTTGCTGTGCCAGCAACTCTCTCTGTGGTAGCCTAGAGCAGTTTATTCTGACTTAAATTCTTGGATGTATTTAGGCAGCTTAATCCATACATTTGTGTAGTACTTAGGTGCCTACAAAGCTTTAAATATCCTGTCTGTTTACTTTTCAGTTCCTCATCCAGAAAGTGGCAATACTTCCCAAACTTTACAGCTTTGCTGATATATTTTGAGTGACTCAGGTACTGTGACATGACAAATACAGCAAGAAAAAAAAAATGCTTTCAAAGAATCTCAACATCCCAAAGTCACCCTTTCACCTCTATAACAAAAATTACTTCCAAAAGTGGCACCCACAGTATTGTAACTTCTGTCCCATTTCTCATCAGAGACATTTAATAGCAGGGCAGTAGATTTTTCTGTTAAGTGGCAGAATTATTAGCATCAGTGCGTATGACACACAGTCAGCTCAACTGTTTCCACAGTACACAGATAGCAGACAAACCCCTGCTTAAATAGGTCACCCTCACTTAGAGTTAGCTGCTAAAGGAGAGAAAGGGAGGGTATTATGGTTGCACAGTTTTACCTGTCAAACACCTACCTTCAAGCATCTGCAGCAAGGAAAGAAAAATAAACACAGTAGAAAGGTTAGTGTCTGTCTTTGCAGAAGTCCTTTCTCTTTTAGGAAATGCCAGCTTTAATAGGATTAGAGGAAAAGGGCAAGCTTTGAGCTTTACCTGATGCCTCTCAAACAATACAAGGGAAAATAATTTTAAAAGGCTCTGAAAATAATGTCTCCCAGAGGAAGCAAAAGTCAAGGGGAGGAGGCTAGCATTTCCAAGAACGTCATTCTCCACATGAGGTAGATTTTTCTTTTCTTCTGATGGCAGAAAAGTTCAAAATAGGCTGGGGAAGTAATCAGACTGCTCATATGGAAACCCTGAATAAACTACATTAAAAAATGATACAGCTCAACACTTCTGATGGGATACTAAGCTTTCAAAATACCCAGCGTAAAGAGGTTTTACATGAAGTGTTCATTCTTCCTCTACTGTAGACTTACATGTCCCTTTACTGAAATTTTAAAAAACCCTGCTGAGGATTTCCCAAAGGCACAAATGGGATATAAGCCCTTCAAAAGTCATTAGGGTGAGTAAAACACATTTTCTCCTGATTCAGTCTTCAGATTTATACCTCTAAGACAAGCTGTCAGTGTTGTCATCTGCACCAACAGTCACAGCAATTTAAAAAAGAAGGAACTATAAATACAAATAGCCCAGAGCTTCAGTCTAGACAAAGTATAGTCCAACAGTTTCTGTGTGCAAGCTTAGCTGAGCACAGAGAGCAGACAACTAGGAATAAATTCAGCCCAAAACACCATGCTAGTCCAGTAGATTTTAGCAGTTCTTCTTACAGTTACTACTTGGATAAACTCTACTTCCTCCCAGATTTAATTTAAAGGTTTTGACATATATATAGCCACTGGCCAAACAGTGCTGCTGGCAGAGAAGTTACCACTTGCCATTAGCAGGCATTGCAGTTACATTTCTTCACTTGACTGAACTGTAATTAGGATTACCTGGACTGGGTAGAATATTGCCTGGAGTGTAGGAAGAGTCTCTGTAAAATAGTGGTCCCAGATTTCAGACAGGACATCAATGCGATCCTCACCTATGAAAACAGAGATGGGGAGCAAGAGCTTTAGTGACAGGGACACTGAAAGCAAGTTGGATTTTCTAAGTACTCTGTAATTCCCCAAGCAAGAGAGACTTCACTTCTGCAGTTTCTGCCCAAAACCGGACATCACCCAGCTAGGCTTCCCCTTAACTGACAGAGACACAAGGCTATGACCATTGCTAGTTCTGTGCAAAGCATGACACCAATTCCAACAAAAGAGTGAAACCCCTCTTCAACCAGAGGCTTTAACTCCACAGCACAGGATTGTGCAATTGCACAGGTCACCGTTCGACTAGCAGGGGAGAGGCCACACAAAAACAGCTGAATCTGAGAACCAGCAGGTCCCAGCCAATATCAGCTGATCATCCAACATCATCCTGCAACTGAGTCAGGGAGAGCACTCAGAAGAGCTGGGCCCCTCCAGCATCCACTCAGTACCAAGCAGCAGTCAGGCACCTGTCAGGAATCCCAACAAAGGCACTAATGACAAATGAGGCACTTGTGAAGGCTCCCAAGCAAAATCCACTTGTGGCCAACCCTTACGTGACTCCAAACAAACATCCCCAAATGTAACTGGTTACTTGAAATGAAGACAGACTAAGCTATGTATCTTGGGATTTCCATAACAGGAACACAATCGTGATCAAATTATGCTCATTACAGAGCTGTGCACTCCTCAGCATCTGGGCCCAAAGCTTCTGAGTTGTTTAGCTAAAGGGGTACAACGTTTATTTCAAGTTTTAGATACATCCATGAAAATATCAGGTGCAAATACAGACTCAGGTTTAAAACCAAAAGTTTCTGACAAAAGTTTTCCAGGATACCTCCCACAGTTGTCTCACAAGCAGTATAGACTCAAAGATCAGTAATGGAAGATGGCCACTCAAGACAGGTTTGAAGGCTCAGCCTTAAGGCCACTAAAGGCCCTACAGGAGGAACATGTACAATTGCAACTCTAAGGAGCCTTATCACTCTGTACTGAAGTGCTTTTCTCACCTGTAGACTTTCACACAAACTTTCACTGTGCTTGCCCATAGGTTGTGCTGCTTAAGACACAGGCAGAGAGCAGAGAGCCAGCAGGACTAGATCCTGCAGACATTTCCCTTTGAGCAGAGAACCAGCCCACTATCAACCATGGAAAGGTTCAAAGAGATGCTTCACTGGTATGACTCTGGCTTCAAAACTGGAAACTGCAGGCAGACAAGAAACTACCCAACACCCCCAGTACAGCAACCCATTACCACAACAGCCAAGTGTAAGCAAAAAAAGACAAAGGAAACACATTAATTGAATGTTCAAATTTTTCCCTCCTCTGCCTCCTACCCAGGACTGCAATGCTTTGCTTTCTGGAGACAAAATGAAATGTCAGAGATCACTTCTCCTTCTGAAGCGGAAGCAGGAATGATTTGTTTCTTCAGGAAATCATAAATCCTGCAGGCATTGAAAAAGATTCTGACAGATTGTATAAAGAAAAAACATGTTAATGAGACTGTGATTGAAAAATAGACACAGATAAAACATTGCTGCCCTGCAACCACTTTGTCTAGGTGCAGGGACAGTGTAAGTTTTCCAGGAAGACAGAACTAACCAAGAAATCCTCATTGCTGTGACCACAAGACCTGCAACAAGCCCACACATTATAAAAGAAAGGGGCACATGAGTCATCTCCAGCAGTTATGCCAGCCTGCAGAGCCAAGGGGCTCCAGTGTCCCTTCAAGCTAGGGAGAGAAAAATGAGGCATGGAAGGTATTTTGCTGTCTTCATGTGACCCCAAACTACCTGAGCATCTGCAAAACACTCTTGGGCAGCTCTGTTTATTACAGACTCAAAGGCAATTTTCATAATGCTAGAGCAGATACTGGAATAGTTTTATATGAATACAGAAACCAAAGTCTCTGATAAGCTGTGCAGCGTTCCTCCTGAAGAGCTGGCAGTGGCAAGGCAGGTACCCACATTTTGGAGTCTGCCTTTTTTCTTCCCTCACAGAACCAATGCTGAAGAAGCACACCCCAAGCAGGAGGCTGGCAACCCCTTAACTCCTCTGGGGCCCAAACCCTACAGCCTGCTAGCTGGGTGAAATCACTTGGTGAAGAATGGTGCAGAGGAATCCAGGACCAGCAATGACGTGAGATTATAAGCATCTATTGGCATTTAATGACCCACATACAACACACTGGTGATTAGCAAGAGATCTTCCCTGCAGGCTAGAAAACTAGGTCAAACCAAAGAGCAGCTTGGTTTTGAATAAACACATGCTGGCTTTGCTTGAAACAGTCACTAGATGTGACCAGCTCCCCACAAGTCCAACACTGAGTGGCCACACCACACTTGCCTTGGCCCACCGGCTCTGCAGCAGTAGTGTGAACACAACTCTATGTGTGATCAACTTCTTTCCTGAAGGA
This sequence comes from Cettia cetti, assembly GCA_013401135.1. Classification (NCBI taxonomy): domain Eukaryota; kingdom Metazoa; phylum Chordata; class Aves; order Passeriformes; family Sylviidae; genus Cettia; species Cettia cetti. The sequence goes on from VZUI01039734.1 coordinate 21,742, forward strand.
TTTCATTCTCACCCAAATGACTGTTCTTTTCTTTAAATTTACACAAAGCTTGATAGTTCAGCTCTCAGAAGCATGACAGAGAAACCAAAACTGTGCTTACATCAAGCTGCAAATCACACTGAGAAATGAAAGGCAGAAAGCAGTTCCAAGCAGTTTTGCAACAGGATCCATGTCCAGACCAGCACTGCTATGAGCCCAGGTTCAGCTGCCACACGAGACCCATGCTCCTGCTTTTGTGAAGCAGTTATGGCTGGTGGGAGCATCACGGCTCTGTGGCTATTCAAAGAGCCCACCCTCTCTTCAGCCTCACAAGGGCTCCCTTGTGAGGGGTTGTGTGACGCCCCAGGGCAGCACCAGAAAGGCCTGTAGGCTTTCCAGACATGCAAATCATCTTGTCTGACCAAACATCAAAGCACAATTCCCTTCCAGAACAGGTTTCCTACTTAACTTACCTTCACACAGCTTGACCTTCTCCTCCATAAGCAGCAAGCCTTTCGTGAGGAGCTGGTTCTGCCAAGAGAAAAGGGAGACATGCATTTGCCTTTTATTTATTTATAATGAACATGGAAGAATGCTTTTTTTTAGATGCTACCCACTTTGCAGGCATTTATCTTAAGATTAGTCATGTTGTAGTACCTTCTTCCAGCACTGGTTCAGTGTGAGTTCTAGACATTCCTTAACCCCCTCTTGTTCAGCTAGACATAAGAATGCAAGAGACACAGCAGCTGAAACTTCTCCCAGAAATGGGAAAGGTCACAGGGAGAGAGTCAAGAAAACAAAATGGTTGTTACCATAATGGTGCACCCCCATATGCTAAAACTCAATTACATGAGGGAGGCAATCAAAGAGTCAAATGCTATGAAAATGTCCCACTCTCTTCTTCTTTTTGCACTTGCTCATTGCCTGTCTAACTGCACAGTAGGCCAAGTTCAGCTCCCTAACATCTACTTCTCTATTCCTACCTATTGTCCTTCCACAAGGCCATTCTTTTTGTACTGAGAAGTTGGATCATCCCAGTATGCAATGTTAAGCTGCAGAAAAACTGGCAGGACCTGGTTCTTTCTAGATAAACTTAACTCTCATGGACCAGACACATCAAGATATCAATATGCCTGTTTGCAGTTCAGGACATCCAAATACCTGATTAACTTTTTGTTCCCACTTCCTGAAATGTAAGAATGGGGCAAAAAACAACACCTCTCTTTTTGTTCTCTGACGGTACTAGGTGAATCAGTTCCTCTGAAAAGTTTTGAGAATCCCAGAGAAAGGCACTGCAATCACCACCTAACACACTATTACTACATCCTAAAAAAGGTACAGAGATAATAGTGATAGAGAATAAGGCCATCTGCCTCTCTGAAAGGATTCAGTATCAGGGTAGCCCACAACAGTCAGAGATGACTCCCCCACTGTTCATGCCACAGTTTTTGTTTTAAATGGGCAACCAGGTCAAGGTTGCACTTTTGAACCTTCCAACAGCCCAGGAGCAAGGCATATCTCTTTCCACTCCCAGTGGACACTGCTGTTACCCCACTACCTGGACACCACCATGGCCTCCTGATGAGCTGCCACAGTGCATCCAGCCCTGGTGCTCCTGCTCTGGATCATAAACCTGCCTCCTGGAGCCACACACCAGCCTGGCTCAGCCCTGACACAGACACAGGCATCTGTGGAAGCACCCCAAGCCAAGAGAGCAGCACACCTCTGCATTCTCCCTTCAACAAGAAGCTAACACAAAGCTGGGTATAAAAAGGAGGAAACATTGCTCTGTGACATTCTCAGGCTGGGGGGATATTTTTCACTGGGACAATAACAACAGGAATTAGCAAGCTGCATAAATATGTTCACACAATGAAAAAAACCTGCAGCATCTCCAAATGTTAGCAACAAGTGGAAGGTGAGTGTTTTATGAAGATCCTCTAGCAGAAATATGGGCTTTGGAGGGAAATATTAAGTCATCAGGATGTCCATTCAAGTTTTAGACTTGTTCAACAGAAATAAATGACTACACTTATCATGCTCTGGACAACAACAACCAAACTTTCCAGGAAAAACAGTATTATTTTAAACTACTTTGTAATAAAAAGGTGTGTGTGTGTGTGTGTGTGTGTGTGTGTGTGTGTGTATGTATATATATATATATATATATATGTACACATATGAGGATGTGATGCTTATTTTCTTGTGTTTCTCTCAAGAAATATGGATCCCTTCTCTACATGCCATAGAACCTTAGCTTTCATTTTACATGAAATGTTTTCATTTTTATGCTTCCCACTCTGGACACAATTTTCCAGATACTTTGACTAAAAGTTAGTAATATTGGTAGTTTTACTTCCAGGGATATTTTCTTTTTTCTTTTTCTTTTTTTTTTTTTTTTTTTTTTTTTTTTGCAGCTGTACCAGCCACCAAAGAACATTTTTGTACATGCTAATGGGCAGCACAGCTGTATCTATTGTAAAATAGATACATTAATCTTTACTCTCTGGTAACAAATTTATAATGCTCCTATGAATGTACTATAGCAATTCAATGTGCTAAAGAGATTGCATAATCTCACTCTAAAGGTTTCCTTAAAAAAGAGATTGGGTCCATATAGTTACTGTAGTTACTGCAGACTTCTCACTTATCCTCTCCAATTTTCCCTTTTCCTGTGGAAGAGACTTTAAAAAAATAAACAAAATCAACCACACTTCATTTCCCTTCTCCCCATCCTAAAAATATCTGGAAATGTTACTTCTCCATCTTTTCTGAGAGAAGTCACAGTCTTAGGAATTGATTGAATCCAAACATTAATCCCTCAGAGCAAGCCAGACAGGCAAATTGTCATTAACAAATCCTACAGGGTCTGCAGACAAATCAATACAAGCTACTCAGTGCAGCAGCAGTGCAGGTCTGTATCAAACCTTGTCTATATTACAAGTCTCATTTTGCTGCTGCATCCCTGCTTGCCAGAATCACAAAGCTAAGAGGAAAAATAAATCTTCTGTTTAGAGCAAGACCAGACAAAGACTCACACCAAGTAAGCTTGAAGGGTACATTTATTTGAAAAAGTTCAGCTGCCACCTTTCACCTCTTTGCAGTTACAGCTGAAGTGGGAGCTTGAGGCACAGCGATTCCCTTCCCTCCCCAAATGAGCTTTTCCTGGTTCCCCAGGGGGTTTTCCTCACCCTGCTGTTGGGGCACCACAGGATGCTACATGCTCATTTTGAGGGGTGCAAACCTGCCTTTTCTCTTTGCTACTCTGCTCTGCAGAGAAACGAAGTCCCAACTTCAACACATGTACATGCAGTTGAGAAATCAGGAGAGATGTTGTGCAGCAGACAGAAGTGACCTTGTGAAATCTCACAGCCTGACCCCTTTTCTGAGTGCAGAAAAGCAAAACAGCTGACTCACATACACCACTAACAAGGGCAGCTAAAAGAAAGCTCTTAAGAAAATTTTAAATGTCCTAAGTTTTTAAAGATAGGATGCAAAGTGAAAACAATCACTTTTCATTTGTTCCTCAGTAGGGATCCTCCAATAACACGTCCGTGTTTGCTACTCTTTAAAGTAAGTCATGCTCAAATAACTGGGAATAAAAAAAAAAAAAATTTGAAGGCAGTCAGACATCACCTTATAAAACACACACACTTTCCTGATAATTCCGTCCTTTTTTTCTGGCACAGATATTTTCCTCTTTCCCTTCCCTGTTAGAGAAATTGAGGCAAGTTTTCTCTTTTTGTGCCCAATGGGGTAATTCCAGTCCCACCATCCTCTCCAGAAGGTGCAAGCTCTCTCAGGCACAACAGCTGGGGCTCCTCTCTCAAGCCAGCAGTGCCTGCAGAGCCCAGCACCTCACTGCAGGAGCTGGGCAGTCCCTATGGGAGCCGTTCCACAACACCCTGGACAAAATGGTACCAATTGGACTGTGCCTGGGGCAAATCAGATGCTGCCTGTCAGGAGCACTCAGGCAGCAGCATGGGTGTGGTGCCAGCCTCGGGGCAGAACCGACAGGAAGGATTTGGGGGTGACAGCTATGCCACCAGCACAGCTTGCTTTGCTCTGGGTGCTACATTCAAGCAGAAGGCTGGTGAAAAACAGCGAAGTAGCTCTGGCAGCAGCTCCACAGAAAACATCAAGGAGGCTCAAGCCACCACAGGCAACTTCACATCATCTCCAAAAGCCATGTCTGCAGTGTAGCAAGGTACAAATGAGTTCTCCTGCTAATAACAAGCCATTATCTTTGAGGGAAAAAGGTTTACATAAACACCCATTTAGTCATGGATAAATTCTGCTTTCCCTTCATGTCTCCAAGCCAAACACAGCCAGTGTGCCTTTTAAAAGCCACCTTCAAACTAACAAATTAATATTAGTTCATCAAACAACATAAGCTTGAAACAGAAGTAAACTGATCAAGAATGAACTCCAACTAATTGATCTCATTTTTCTGGGTGAAAAAAAGATCTACAGAACACTAGAGCATTTCTTAAATGCAGCCCCCTTTTCTAAGCAGCTGGGGCTTTGTGTCTAGTGCTAAACCACACTTTTACTGGCTCTACAAGCACATAGCCATTGCTTTGTGGATAATCTGATGTCAATTTGAGAAGCATCACCCAAACTTACTTGGGTATTTTCTACAAAGTTATTGCCAGCTGCACACCAACACCTACCTAATTCTTGGCAGTGTTTTACAAAACACAAATTTGTGTGAGCTGCAGCATCTCATACCCCCACCCCCATCCTTTCTTCTCTAACAAGAGGGGAAATACTGATAGAAGCAGAGAGATCACTTCCATCCTACACAGAGGAGAAACTGCAAGATAAATATGAAATCACATTCTAAAATGACTCTTCTAGAGCCGGTTTTGTTCACAACAGAAAAAAGAGAAAGCCCACCTGAAGAGATGAAAGTGAGGCAGGGAGAGTAAGAAGGAGAGCAGAGCAAGTAGGCAGCACTGCTACAATCTAGACCACAACCAGCCAGGCAGCAGCTCTGGGAAAATCCCACAGCCAGGGCCCCTGACTTTACCCTGCTTAGCCACTGCTCCAGATGGGATCCTGCTCAGCCAGGCCATGGTGCACCAACCACTGCATGCTTGGAGTGGGAGCAACCAGGCACCCTTTGGAAGGATTGCACACATCTACAGAGTCCATGAGAGCAGGGCCTGAAAGGAGGTGTCCCTGCAGCCACCCAGGACTAGCCCCTCTGCTCAACAGCAGTGCAGAGCTGCCGGGGGACTCCATCCATGATAACAACCTGGGCAGTTGCTATGGAGTCTCTGGAGCTGCTCCATGGAAGCTGTTCTAGAAAGGGCCAGATGAAGCAGAAATAATTAGCAGACCTGCACGAACAGAGGTTTCCAGCCAATGAAGAGACAAATACAATAATAGAAACCAGCTTGACCCAAAAGAGTATTGCAGACACACAGCTGAGCTCTGCAAATCACACAAGTGTGAATTCTGTTCCCTGTGCAGCAGCTGAGCTGCTGCAGCCCCTAGCAGCAGGCACAAGACAGCACTTGGCCAGAGAAAAGCTAGTGCTGCCTGCATGCAGGACTAACCATCATTCCAATAGCCTACACAATTATTTCCTTGCCTTGCTGTGAAACAGGTAGACACAGAAAGCTGCCATCAAGGAAGGATGCATCACACACCCTGTATTTTTCTCTTTGGCTAAGCAGCCACATGGCCTTTCCAGCTGTTAGCTAGGCTTTACAAAGCAGTCTTTCAAAGGAGTGAGCAAACATCATGAGAAATGCTGGAATCATCTCTCCAGGCTGGAGTTCCAGGAAAACATGCAGAGGGGACCTAAACAAAAGCTTTATGGTGCCACAAGAGAGGAGGGTTTCCCCCTATCACTGCAGTCACCTTGCACAGCTGGGGAGCCTACAGCGAGAGGGACTCTGACCACAGGAAGGTTCACCAGCACCTTCTAAACTGCTGCTCTAAAAGCAGAAGATAAAATCAGTTTTGGTTTGGATCCAGGCTCGCCTTATTGCTGACACCACTTACTTTTGAGATATTTATTATCACCTTGCTGCTTGGACTTTGCCTGACACCTCAGCAATGTGTGCTCTTGCACGCTGCAGCTCCTACAGCTTCATGTACAAACAGAAAGCTGGGTCTAATTCTGAGTCAGGACTTGCCACCTCCAGCGGCTCTCCACTGCAGCAGGCTGGAAATTATGTAACAGCTTGCCTCTGGTTTTAAGACATCAAAGATCTCATTGGATTAGATGAGGAAACACAATCCACTTGCCATTCCTCACCTACCAGCTCTGCGGGGAGTGGACATCAGGCATCAGCTCAGGGCATTTGACTTTCTGAATTTGCAGCCTATGGGTTCTGGGAGAGGGTACAGTGCCTGGGAAGGGATCAGGTCTCTCTGCCTTGGGAGGAGACAGTTTGGAGTTAATATACATAAATGCATTTCCATTTTTCTCCCCACGAGTTTCAAGATTAACAAGCCCACATAGAGTGAAAAGACACAGTTCATCCCTTCCAAAGGTTTTGTTTCAGGCTGTTTGCAGAATCAGGCAGATAATGCATCAATTTATCAACACTTGCTAATTTTATATTTAAAAATGTTTCTCCACCAACACAAGGGCCAGACAGAAGGAAAATGAAGGGAGCTTATCTGAAAAATCACACAGCTGCACCAGATAAGTCCCAACACCCTGTTCCTCCAAATCCCAGCCTCTTACCTTCCATGGTCATAGGATTTCCACCTATTGCACTTCAGCTGACCACCAGCAAACTAACCCAGCAGTGAGAGCAAATGGTGCCCTGCTGGGTTATTGAGCAGAAAGGTAAGTAAAGTGCCCCTCTTCAGGAAATTCTGAAATTACTTCACAGGCAAAGTCAGTTCTGAAAAACCTGGAGCATGAAGCACTGCTTTAAGGCAAATCTGCAGGAAATGCTACAAGTCCCAGCTATCTGGCATTTACACTCAGGCCTCAATCCACGGAGAGGGGTTGTATATACAGTAGGATTGCTAAAGCGGCAGATTTATAAACACAACTTTCCTTCAGAATGAAACATCTGAGTTTGCACCGCAGCCTTTACGGGAATTATATTCCTCTTTCAAAGACAAAACAGAGTCATTAACTCTGGTATGATGATGGCTTGGTAGCAGAAAAAGACTGCATAAACTCCAACCATTTCCTCAACATTCCTTTAGCAATTTCAGGAGCTAAAAACTGTTAATTTGCATGAGTGCTGATGAAAAGGACTTGTGAGTAATCAAGTCAAGTTGATCACAAAGGTAGCTTTGTCTCACTATAAAAGCTCTGTTCCATTTTAGTCTTGAATTATTCAATGGTTATAAAAAATGTGCATGTGTGAGTGTATAAAATTTACATAATGTAAAACCCCAAACTCTTAAAACAAATGTAATTTTAAATTTCCTCTTAGTGGCTCCAGTTATAAGTGCCATGGCATAAGAAATGGAAAACATTCAAGCCAGTTAATCACATCTAAATATTAAATGATCCAGTTAGTTGTTCTAATTGCTGCCAGGGTATTTAAAACTGCCTGGCTACACAGAGAGCATATTCTTCAGGGTCCATTTCAATGCAAGAGGACAGAAAACTTGGTTCTTGGGATAGCTTTCAGTGGGCTTTAACAGATGTCAGAGGAAGTCACTGCCAAAAGATGCACTTCCACTTTGCATCCTGGTGACCCAGTCCCAACACCTCCCCCATGTCAGAGGTGATGACCACAGCACGTCAAAGGAAGTAGTTGGAAACTGCAGGTTTTTTTCTTTCAAGGTTATTTTTCAGCCAAATCAGCAGCTTGATTCTACTCTGTTCATCTTGGTGGCAGCAGTACTGCCATAAATCAGCTGGCATCAGCAGTGAAACAGAACCCACAGACAAATGAAATAATGTTGTCAGCCCTTCTTTGGCACATGAGCATTCCTTCCCCACTCCATGGCCCTAGGATTTTTGAGGAAAGACATTCAGGAGGGAGTGGTAACTTTTATCATAGCCATATGTTGCTAGTCTAGAATCAGAAATAAGTCTGCATCTTAGCTCACAGAGGGAAAAAGCTCACTTCCGACAATAGCCTTTATCTCTGTTTGTCTCACAACTTGCCTGCACCAAGAGTTTTACCTCAGGCTAAGTCTGACAGATGCCAAGTTACTCCTTTTGACACGGAGCAAAAACACTCCAGAAATTAAATGTGAGTGCTGGTGGCTGCCACCCCACTCGGGGTCTAGGAAACATCCTGCCATGTGCCACCAGCAGCTGCCTCTGCAGTAAACAACTTGTGCAAAGAGGGGCTGAGGAAGTGAAACATAACTACCCCTGGGGCAGGAGTTTTCTTCTCACTTGATAGCACAGCAGGGGGATTTTTTTAAGTCATGTAATCTAATAAATCATGTAATCTGATAGGAAACAACACTAGTCTTCTTTTTCCTCTTTTAAGCTGTTAGCACGCACACAGCAGCATTAGCCGCTTCAGAAAGTACAGAAATGTCTCTCTCTTACTCAATGGGAAGAAAACCTTCTTGTTTCCAACAGTCCCTCTTTTTTTTTTTTTAATCAACACTACACTGAACAAATTAAAACACTGAAAGCCATCAGTGCCTTCTAAAAATCATCCAGTAGGCTTTCATGTGGTTAATGTGAACCTCTGTCTATTTAGCCAGTCTCAATAAAAGGCAGCAACACGTATTCACATTTGTGATTGTTCAAGTTCTCCTTCATCTTTCACATTTTCCTTTTTCAGAAACTGCATTTATATTTGTGGGACTGAAAGGCAAACAGCACCCAGGTTGATTTCCTGCTGATAAAAACTCCTGCCTCCAGGCAATCATTGTCATTGCTCCTCTTTCCCTTTGCTGGCCCCTGTTGCAGAAAACGTACTTTTGAATTCTCTACACTCAAGAAAAGGCATCCCATCTTCTTTAAAAACTTCAAGTGAATTCCTTGTTGATCTTGGCAGGCTACTAGCAGCCTTTCTTAAGTGCAAAGGAAGATTATCCTTAATTCCGCACCCACATCAATAAAAATAATTACTCCCAGGGCTATATGGCAGGCATTTAAAAAGTCGAGGACCTCCATCATCTTTCTCAGAAAAACAAAAACAAAACTTGTAGGCTACACACATGTAAAAAGGGATCCAAATTTTGTTATAGGCTAAAAAGCTGAAGGGAGCAAACCACTAAATAAAGCAAGAGAATCATGCAGTACCTGAAAGTAATCTGTGATGAAGGATCCGAGTTCACTCTTCAGCAGCCGTCTGTAGACAGAAGGAATGGAGCCATGAAGTAGCAGCCACTGCCACTGGTCATTTCTTACAGCTACATCTGCACTTTGCTACCAGTCTCACCAAAGACACAGCAATGTATGGGAATGGGTCCTTTTGGCCACAGTTAGATTTCTCTTACAGTTACGTATGTATTTTACAAAGGCTATTCTCAAATTAAAAAGGAATTAAACAGTTTCTCCAAAGTCTTATACTTATAAACCATACATCTAGAACAAGGAAAAAAATAATTACCCTCCTGAATGAACAGAAAGCTGGGGAGAAAATTTAGAGTTATTTAGACTGAAATCCCTAATTTTTTCTTATTTTTTGTTTAAACAAAGATGCCTTTCATGTCACTGAAGATAGCATATCTCCCTAATGTTGTACTTCCTTTTCTCTTGGCAGTGGAATGTGAGGATAAGGAGAGGAGAAAGCAGAAGCTGCAGCCACATTATAACTACCACATTACAAACAATAAAAAAAGAAGGCCTATTTTCCAAGGAAGAAATTCTAGAAATTTAACAAGAGGTGTTTTAAATACATACAGGCAAAAGCCACTCTGAAGTAGTATTCTTGATGAAAATTGCTGGCTTTTAAATCAGGCTGTGATGAAAGTTTTAAATTCTAGTACATACTTGTATTTTTAAAAAATATATAAAAATCAGGATTGTTTTACATCAGAGGCAGCATTGAAAAAACAACTTAGGAAGTTCAGTGTATTTACACTTAAAGCTTTCAGTGATGGAGAATAAATTCTGTAGCAGTAAATTCTGCCTAGAATTTAAAAGTTGCCCAACACTTTCCAATGCCAAACTGCATTTTTTTTTCTGTTCTAAGAGTTTTGCTGTTTACCGATGTGAAGTATAGGCAAGTGTGCTCAAAAATAGCATTCAAATCAGCAGCCATCCAGTTCTTAGGCTGGGTTTTTACCAACAAACTATGCCACTTTACTTCATCTCTGCTCAAAGTTAAATTTGACAGCCTTCCTCTCTAACCATTTTACAGTGTTTCTACATTTATTTGCATGCCAACATGCCTTCACCCTTTCTCTCTCTGAGTGCTAATATTCACCCACCCAAATCAAAGCACATCTCTGTGTCTATGAGATCAATAAATCAGGTAAGTCTTTAGGGGCCCACTTGTCAGAAGCTTTTCCATTGGCTTCAGCCAAATCCAGCATGCTCTCCACCAGCTGACTGACACACCCAGCAGGACTTGGCTTCATGCAGGTAAGACCAGCAACCAGAGGCATGCACCTTAGAAAAAAACCAAAGGAAGGGTCTCTTCCTAAGCCTGGCCAGGTCACCTCCCACCTACAAAAATTCCATTTACCAAAGGCATTTATTACATTTCTTCTTGCTCTGACAACTGACTTTCAGAGCAGTTAAAAAAAAAAAAATTAGCCAGAGATAGTATCAAATCACAGCAAGATAAAAACTTGGTGGCAGCAATCCATAACAAAATGTTACCTGCTCACCTCCTGGTCCTGTCATTACCATCCTCCTTTAAAACTGTCCTGTGTTTCCCTCTGCCAAATGACAAAGCACTGTGCAGAACCTGAGAGCCTCTTGCTGCATTAGCAAACTTACAACCCAGGAGCAGAGTGGAGAACTACGAGCAAGGGCAAGGAAAATGCACCAGCTCGACTTCATGGCACACAAGAGTTCTCTGTCTCAGAGGTCTGGCTTGTCTCCAGTGTCAAGCTAGAGATTCACCTTGTGCACAGAGCTCACCCCGTGCTGGGAGCTCCATCAAGAACCACAGGTGTGAGGCTGCAGGTGTTCATACAAACACATGCAGAGGCCTGTCCTTTTGCTCCTTAGATGGGCATTAATCAGCTACTTGGATGTGAAATGGTCTATTTAAAGAGTGACATTTGGAGCTGTAAGCAATGCTCAGGGCACCTGCAGGAACATTAATCATGTAATTCAAGGTGAGTACTTCCAAGTACAGCCTGGCAGTGCATGTCTGTGGAAAAGGGCATGCCTTTCCCCTTCCGCCACCAGCACTGCTCTCAAAGCATATAGACTTCATAAAGAATGTCCTATTCTTTGCCTGGTTTGCAAAAGTCTGCATTCACTTCAGCAACCAGCATGAAGAGAGCATGGTTCAGCCACTGGGGCCAAGCCCAGACCCCACAGCAGTTCTGCCTCCCTGGAAGGGTGGGAAGGAGTACCTGCTTGCACTGCAAGGGAAAAGCAGGATGCAGCCACTGCCACGGGCAACAGGAAAGTCACAAAGCCCAAAGCCACTCCCCAAGTCAGCTAACAAGCTTGGGCTTTAGGTATTTCCCAAGCCTTATGACATCTGTTTTTATTTTCATGTCCACAAAGGCTCATCCCATGGAGAATTAAGACTGCTCCAAGCACTTAAACCTAACTTGAAGACTTCTGACCTGAACACACTAAAATATCATTAAAGTGCAAGATGCTGCCCTTGCTCAACTCTCAAAATGAATTATATTAAACTTTTTGGGTTTGGGACTGGACCAAATTGGACAGAGTCTCCTGCCCTGATAGCTGCATCTATTTTGAAAGTGGGGAAAGGGGTAATTCAGCCTGCTGTTTAGTACATACTTAGCTCAAATCACCATTTGAATCTTCTGGAGCTCAAAAAAATGCAAAGGAATGAGGGGAGGGTATATAAAAGAAGTAGAGACACGTATGACAGCACTCTTGATGAGTGTGGTAAAAAGAGAAGGAGGAACCTACATCCATGAGCCCTGACAATTCTCCTCTTAGCAGCACTTGAAACCAAGGCAATAATACATAGTTCTTTAGCTACTCTACACTCCTATCTATTGCTAATCAAACTTTCCAACTAATCAGAATGAAACCACAGATAATCATGAAACCTGCTTTTAAAAGAAAATGATACTTTTAACCATCACTAGCATCAGTGACAGAAAATGTTAGCTAGGCTTTTAGGTTTTTTTATCTTTACAGTTCATATTTTCAAGTTTTGCTCTGCAATTATCAGGTGAAGATTAAGCTTTTAAATGAAATTCTGTGGTTTACTTTAAACACTCCAAGGTTCTCAGAAGTTTGGTTTCAGAAAAAAGATGCCAATATTGTTATGTATAAAACGTATCGCAAAAAAGGCATAGCTCCTAGGAAGGAACAAAAGCCTTACAATCCAAGTCAGTACACAACCCATCCTTATCAAAGCTACATATCCACACAAGTTAGAGAAAAATTATCCAAATAGCCCATGCCATTTATGTCAGTCAATAGCAAAAAAGAAGTAAGTTAGCCAGAAACCCCAAAGCTGTGCTTATGTTTGCTTTCATCCCTTCTCCTCCCACCACTAACGTTCTAACTGTGGTTGTGAAGGCAACAGACCCCAGCAAACACCAAACAAACAGCAACAAAAATCCATTTTCATGCATTTCAACAACCTACCTAATATTTTCATTGAGAGTGTAAAGTTCATTGTTCTGCAGGCCTCCCCCTTTGAACACATTTATCACTGCTGTTTGTACGCTGCCAAAAAAAAGAAATTAAACAGGACAACATCCATGAATAATTGTGATTTACCACAGAGCACAAGGTGAGCAAAACACCAAAAGCAGAGAGATTACAATCAGGTGAAGACAATTGGCTTTAAATACTGCCACTGTTTCTCACCTTGAAATTGTTACTCTTAATTACCTACATCTGCCCTGGGAGATAGAGCAGAACTGACTTCAAGTTCTGCCTAGGGTAAGCAAGGGAAAGTTGTCACAGGGACACTGCTTGTGACAGATGTCTCTTGAACACAACTGCTTGGGGGATCTCTGCTATGTGCTGCAGGCTAGTTGCTCTGAGTAGACATAGATTTTTGGCAATATCTACCAAACACATCATGCTGCATTATCCAGTGATTCTACCAGGAGCCACCCACTCTGCAGCATCTGGCAAGACCCTTGCTGTGCTGGAAGATGTTCTGCAGCCGGCACCACCTCAGTCAGATCCGAGTTTAAGCCCTGTTAATGCTTGTAAGATGCTGTTGGAGTATTCTAATTCTCTCACCAGCACAGAGGAAGTCATAAAGTGACAGCAGACAAGAAGGTTTAGCAGATCTAAAGCTTGCCATGGCTAACAAGGGCATATGTCATTCCTTTAACAGACATTCCCTTCTGTGGACCAGTTATGGCATCTGCATGCTTCACAAATGTCAGCTCACTATCATGGCACAAAACTGCAATGTTTTTGCCAGGCTACTTTTGTGTGACATTGGTAAACTGAGCCAGGTCAGCAAGCAAGAACGGTCTGCAGAGCACAGAGCTGGTGCCAGGTGGCAGAAGGGAAGGTGGGAACACCCACTTCTGGTAGCAGCAAACCCCCACATCAGATCAAGACACAGGACATCTCACTCTTCACCTTTGACATTGTTTTTCCAGTTGCCATTGCTGAAGACACGCACAGCAGACAGTATTTAGCTATCAATAGGAAACACTGGTTGAAGCCATGAGCTTAGTAGTTGTCAGAGAAACTTGACTGTGATAAAAGCTTCATAATATACAAATACATGCCTTTGTGAATTAATAAACTGGCATTTAATACAGTACTATGAATGTGTTTTCCTAAATGGTACTTAGAAGATGAAGATGTTAACAAAAAGCAAATCTGCTTTACTTCAAGGCAGTATGGCTGAACAACATTGGCCAAAAACAACTGAGCACTAGTAGGTCTAAATTTTTTCCACAGATTCTTTCAATGCCAGCAAAGCCTGGACATGGCAAAGATTCGTGCATGCTTATAAACAGCTGAGCTTAGTCATAAATGGTGTGAAGCACAAGCGTAAGATGCACATGACCCCACTGAGGAGCTGCTGCAGGGCAAGAGCTCACCCAGGAGGGTCCTGCTGACCTGTTCCAGGCAGAGTTGGAGCTGAGCTGCATCGCCTGCCGGGCTGCCTGGAACCGAGGCAGATCGCTGAGGACAGGGGAGCTCATGAAGCGAGGCCGAGGCCTTCTGAACGAGCCCATCTTGTGGGACTGCAGTGCAAAGGACAGAGCTATGGTGAACCCTCCTTTCATAGGGTCAGCTGGAGCAGAGCAGGACCATCAGAAAGGCTCCTCTCTCCAAGGTTCAAGCTTCAATCTCAGCAATGTCCATGTGTCCTCAAGCCCAAGGACTCAGCCAAAAGCAAAGAGTCAGTCCTGGCCTAGCAGTTCCCCACCGTGTCGGGTTGTGGCATGAGCTGCATGACGTAGGAACTGAAGCAGTCCTGCAATGCAAAGAGAAAGGAAAAGAGTCAGGCAGAGAAGGGAGGGATGAAAATATCCTGTGCCATTAACAGCTGCTTAGGGAAGACTCTGGAATTCCAGAGCTCTTTAACAGCCCCATTTCTCACCTTGCCCCTTAAACAACGACCCAACAGAGCCAGTCAGAAATGCAAGCACAGTCTCTCTTTTGACTTCAATTAGCAGAGAGGCAAGAACAGAGATGCCTCAACTCCTCTGCCAGAGGCACTTTACAAATACCTTTGAATACAGTTAGCCACTCAGCCTGTATATAAAATAGTAGTAACTGGAAAAGAGAAAACTATTCCACTAGAGAGGTACAAAAGATGAACAATGGAAAAAAAGATGAATAGACTAACACAGTGCTTTTTTTTTTGAGAAGTGTTGTGCAAGAGAATAAACCCACTTGCTATCAGTTCACTACAAAAAGGATATAATAAGGAGCTTCTTCAAAAGAGTTCTGACATACAGCTATTTTGAGCATAAGCAGGGCTTTTATGTTCCTTGTTTTTCTACAGCACGAGAAGTAATTGCTAGGCCAATTACGAAATGACCGTATTTTCCACTCTGATCATCATCTCCATGTAGATGACTATGTAGCCCCAAGTTAACCACAGAAATAGAAGAAGTGAACTTGAATAAAAGCCACAAAAAAACTTTGGCAAAGCTTCTGTACTTTGAAATCCTCCCACTTTAGATGAATACAAGCAATAGATGTAGTTGGCAGTTTGGAGAATGAGATGTGGGACACAGGAGAGCAAGAGGGGAAAATGAAACAAACAAAAAATTGTGTAACTGAACTGCACATGAAAGATGTAGAGCTTTTCTACTAGATCTTCAGCATGAGATGAAAAGAGAGATGGTCAGACAAAAAAAGAATGCTATGTATCTGCACTAATTTCACTGGTGTTCAGCTCCAGGAAAATCTTTCCACAGCCCAAACTATTATTAAATCTTACATGTAAGAAAATAGCTTTCTTCCCACCTGGCCAGCCCCATTTTACGCTGAGCTCACTTTGCTACTCCAGTTCTGCACATCCTTGGCAGATTCTGATCGATCACCATGAAGCCTTTGCAAGGTCCTTGCTGCGCCACGGACACCACATGCCCTGCCAATGAGGAAGCTAATGGCGAAAACACTCAATTCTTTAGGCACTGAAATGCACAGTACTACCATTCTTGGTGCTATTGAAGAAATAAGTATGGTTGTGACACCCTCACAAGCTAAAGACAGTTTGCAGAAATCTCTGTGGAACTGGAACATGGCTACAAGTGCAACTTTTTCCTGCCTTTAGACAACTCCTGGCTGTCTTCAGAGATGACAAAGCCCAGACAGTCTTTTGTGACATAAGCTTAACTTCAACTGTTGTTGCTTGAAAGGGCAGCAATCTGTTGATTCTTTGGCTGCGCTGTTACAATAAAATAGAAACAAAGTCATAACTTTTAGAGATCAAGACTTAATGTAAACTAGTACAACCACATCAGCAGGATCTTTTGCGTGCATTTTGCAGCAACAGTTCATTTGACATTGCCCACACATTTTCACTCTGCCAGCAATTTCTCCATTGACAACTGTAACCACATCAGAAATCACCAGAGGAAAAAGCTACAGCACCTTGGAGAGCCGAGGCAGGTTCTTTTCTCAGCAGACTGAAGGGTGGCCGCCAGGCAAAGCCCAAGCACAGCGCCTGTTTCTGTTGCAAAACAAGAGCTCCTGCCAATGTTTGTCTGCAAGCTCCAAAGCTGACAGCATGAGGAGTTGAATGAGTGACAGCTCACTTCTCCCAGCAGCACTGTAAAACTTCGCACTTAACCATCTTTACACACAGAAACACAAAATGATTTGGGTTGGGAGAGACCTTAGAGACCATCTGCTTCCAACCCGCCTGCCACAGGCTGAGACACCTTTCACTTTCAGAGGTACAGAATGCACTTTGAGCATGATTTCTTGCAGGCATTTAGCAGGTCTAGAAAGCAGTGGTTAAGATGGGCTAACCCGCAAGCCTTGTCTTACTACTATTCCAGGCACCACAAAGGCATGCAAGCACCTTTCTCCCCAACAATGAAATAATTTTATAGGGTGCATTTATATTCATTTGAATTATATTAAGTTGCAAAGGGAAAGCTTAAATTCAGAAAAGTAAAACAATATAACAACCTCTGTGCCTTAACATATATAAGTTTAAGTATGGGTAGGAAATTCTTTGGCCCGTTCTGTGCAAACAGCGAAAATACCATGATCAGGAAGGTCTCTTCTGAGCTTGGGCTATGGATTTACAAGACTGATTCCACACAGCAGAACCATGGCATTACACTGGGCCCGCCCCACGATGAATTTCCTGAGCACTTCTTACCTAGGGAATGTGCTTAAGCTCATTGAAAGATACATGTTGTTTTCCTTAATCTCTGTTAAAAGTCACCAGGTCAGATAAAAACAAGCTCTTGCCTGCAAAGAGCAGATAAGACACCCCTCTTCCTCCCCCAACCCAGCCTGCAATGTATGTTACTGTCAAGTCAACCATACTTTAGAATCTCATTAGGAATTTAAAGCAAGATCTTCAGCTTTAGGACTTGATTCAGAGCCTTATTTTTATTTCTCCAGGACTCAAAGACAAAAATCTCTCCTATCTTATCTAAACCCAGTAATATTAAATGGCAGGTACACCAAACTCTTACTCTGAAGGCAGGCTGACCCTAATGGCATCCTAACATAACTGATCCCCATGTTACCAGAACTGGAAATGCCAGTCTGTGAGAAGCAACATTCTCTCCCCATGCCCACAGCCCATTTAAACTGTTCTCAGAGTTTCATAAAGCTCAAAGTAACAGAGCGTTTACTGAAAAACTGACTTTTGTCACATGTACTCTGCAGATCTTGTGCACCTACCTGAAGGTCCAACAAGGCACCTGAACCCAAGCAAATATTTCCATCACACCAGATTTTCCTTTCACAGCAACTAGCTTCCACTGAAAGTTTTCCCCCAAAGCAAGGAAGCCTTGCAAATAATGCTTCATTTTCCCAGAGAGGTTGCAGCAGCAGCTTCTTGGCAATATCTATGGTGTGCATTCTGCAGCGTGCAATTTTTTGGCTTTTTACTGGGAGAAACTACCCCTGTGGCAAGAAAGGCATTAACATAGTTACAGGTTAGTAAGAAGCCCTCATGGTATTCAGGCTATTTGAGGTATTGGGAATGAACAGCATTTAGCAAAATCCTGAACAAGGAACAATCTTCCTTTTCATTTTGCTGTGAAAACTCTCACTGAATTATGCAGAAATGTTCAGAAACAGACACTGTTCTCCTAGAGGCTTTCAGTATAAACTCCTTCAAATCTGCAGTTTCTTCTTGCTAGGATTAAAGTGGTTTAGAAGGCTACAAAATAAAACTTAACTTCGAATAATCACAATCCTATTAGCAACCACAAAACTAGAAAAAACTTTACAGAGAAGCAATTACTTTTCCCCTTTTACACAGAATGATAGGAGACACCAGGATGCAGCATGTTCCAGGCACCAAGCAACATTCCCTCCATCAATTATCAAAGACATTAAGAGTCAGAGACTGAAGTGCAGTGACTGCATAAGACATACAGCCACACCAGATAATCTTTCAGTGCCACATGCTTCAGCAGCTTGGATAATGCTTTACATGGCATCAGGGGATTTCAAACTGTTTGCCAGCTGATATACTCTAAACATTTCCCACTCTCCTCATCTTGCTTAGTGACCCTGCACACCTTTTTTGGCAAGACACTTGTCGTGACTAAGTCAGAGAGATAGGTATTGCTCTTCCTTTTCCTAGATGTCCTACCTGCCCCCCCTTATTTGTTTTCCTTATCCTTGATTATCATCTCAAAGTCCAGCTACTAAAACCCTCTAGACTCTAACCAGGCAGGTATGTCATCTGTGTAAAACTCAGGCCTTCAAGGGAGCTAACTCTGCAGAGATAAAAGTCAATGTTCCCAACTGAGGCAGCACAGCAGGATGATGAGTCAATCTGACAACAATGTAATTTCATCCACTTGTAATTCATCACATCTGAGTAAACACTTTTAGGATTAATCTGAATCTTCAAAGAAAAGAATTGAGCATCGAGACAAATCCCTTTCCAACACACATAGATACAGACATTTATAAAAACATTACAGTCATGAAGCTAGGAAATTTTTATTATTTGTTTTCTGTTAGCCATGCAAAACAAGAGAGAAATCACTATAAAATGATTTCATGAATCGACCTTTCCCTCCCAACAGACTACAATACATCTGATTGTCTGGAGCAAAAGCAAGATCAGGAGCTACCCCCACTTCAATACCTCTCTCTACTAAAGAAAGAATAAACCAAATTACAATTTGGCAGCAATTTCTCCAAATTATGAATCTTCATGATAATCTTGGGCCAAACAAACTAAAGTCCCATGGTAACTGAGATGTAACAGAACAGACCTTTTAAAATTCCTCTGATGTCTTCTCTGCAAAACTCAGAGCAACAGCTGCTAACGGAAGTGACATGGCAGAAGAATCTATAACTGTTTTTGCTTCTTAGAAGAAAACTTTCACCAACATTACTTCACAACAAATTCACACCAAAAAGCCACAAGTCCAAAAGTAACTTTAAAACATGAGGGAAAGAAATAGTGGAGAATGAAACAGAGCAATAGAGAATGATGGGTTATCCTAACTGATGTTTTGACATTAATTATTTTTAGTGTTAAAAATAGCTCCTTCCTGAAGAAAAATATACACTTGCTTATATTTCTCTTTTATTTGCTTCACGTAGTTGTGAAATTGATCACCCATGATCATAAAAGATACAAATTGGAAACTGCAACATGCAACTGAATATTTTGTAAACATTTTGAGTATAGAAGAAGCGTAATCTTTAGAAAAATGCCTCACTGTACTAAGCCTACAATGCTTAATGAGCAGTCCCATCCTGCCTCAGACACAAAAAGTATGCAGAGAGCTAACAAGATTCTTGTTAGCTGATTCTTCTTCCAGCCCAATAAATCTTTAACGAAGTATGTGACTGGCAAAACCCTTGATATGAGTGCAACTGACAAGATCTGAAGGCACTACTTCTGACAAAAATCCCTCATTCACCTGCTCTGCAGCCACGCTGAGAAGCAGAAAAGCAGCCCACAACCTGTAACTTGGCGTCTTGTGGGTCATCATAATTACATATGGCACATGCATGAACTCCATTTATATTCTAACACAGACAGCATTTGCCACTGCAAAGTTAACAGCACATTCAGTTCCTCTTATAGCTCCCAATTGCTCAGTTTCTTAAAATTAAACAAGGTTTGATCATCATCTCTCCGACTTTTCAGGAGAGAAGATAATCAAATTGAGATTCACTCAATGATTCACAAGAGGTTACTTCTGGTCAACAATGATCAGAAGCTGTGTCTTAGATACACCTCAGGAGCTACCAAGAGCAAGAGTTTCAAAAATGTTGGAGCAGTCTAGGGTCCAATTTCAAGGTATAGTCCTTCCTACACCCTCATGCTCTCACGCCTTCACACCTTTAGCTATCTGACCCATGAAAAGTTTAGTGCTTAATCCACAGCCCATAAAAACAACAGGAATCTAACTAAATATTGATCTTAATATGGTTTGAATCAAATCCTGAAGCAGCATGGAAAAGTGGTGACACTGTCTTGTGAGCAACTCCTCACAAAAGGGAAAGTGTATCTCCAGGTGCGCTCATGCTAGCACCAGGAGCACAGCCCATGCTAGGGGACGTTCCCAGTTCAGGAAGGGAAGTGGAAGAGTTCAAGACCAACCTTCAGGCCTTTCTGTCTTGTCAACAGGATTGATGCAAGTTGCAAACTTTAAAAGACAGCCTCTTACACCCATAAATTAATGGCACTTGTTTCTGAAACCCCAAAAATCATCTCAGAAATTTTGCACAGGGAAACTGTAGTGAGGCTAGGATGAGGGATCACAGGCCATAGGCAGGCTCAGGGGCCACGCTGCCACTCCTCAGCACAAGGGCAGGATCCAGGTAGAAGCAGGACAATGTTCCACTTTGGCTGGGCACAGCCAAATGAAGTGCCCTAGATGCTATCCCATGGGGGAGCACAAGGTGATTCCTCAAACTGTTTCTGCAGGTTCATGCCAGCTGGGAAATGCACATTACCTTCAACCCCATCACACACCTCCTGCCAGCCCCTGGCCACCCCCAGCCTGTGCACTGCCAGGTGCTGCCAGGGTTGCCTACTGCCTGCCCCACATCTGCAGCCTGTTCACCCCTCCCTGCACCATGGGAAAGCCCTGAGGGATGCCAGGAGGCTCAGCCCCAGGCAGATAGGCCACTCAGTCCTGCAAATCACTCCTTTCATCAAGAGCTCTTGGAGGCATACTAATAAGAGTAAAAATAATTAGCTCAATTTTCTAGCTGAGGAAATAAAAGTTGCTAAGCCAGTGAAGTGACTTAGCCTGGTCTTCAACCTTGCAAGCCAGGATCCTATTCATCAAACAAAAATATCCCTCTAAGCTGCTTTAATGAACCTTTCAAATTATTCAACAGTGTTTGAGAGAAAAGGATGAATCCAATCTACCTCTCCTTACCTCTCCCTTCCTAAGTGTATTGAATACCAAAAGGTGGGGTTTTTATTCCCTGGCTCCACCACCACAAAGGCAGGAACTTGATGTCCCATAAATAGTCCTGAGGTGTTCTACTGACCTCACATATCTGTAATTAAAATTGACAGATTTTAACTATTGAGATAAATATGTTATCAAAGTGACATCAATAGAACAGGGGGAAACAGCCTTCTTGATACAAAGTTCACACTCTGGTATGCAATCATATAATCAACCATTTTACTGCCACAAAACACTGACTACCCAAAACAAGACCTCACCTTCCTTATCTTCCTAGTACACACCCATCTCCACAATAGAGACGACAGCATCCCAGTTTTCTATCCCCATCTCTTGCATATTCCTTCTTCCAATCTGACCCACACCATGCCTTTATTCATCATACATTTCAACTTCACAAACAGATCTAACTCAGCTTTGATAACAGAACCACTTATAAAGAAATTCAGTGGTATCCACTCAGTTGTGCTCTGAGTTTCTGAGGTTAAATCAAACCTGAAATTCAAAGTGAAACTCTGCTTAAGAGTGAGAGGAAATATATGAGATGGGGAAAAAACCCTTTTGTATATCCCACCATGGTCTGAGAACCTTCTCTGTGGTTGAGAGACCCCTGCAGCCCCCTTGGAGTTTACAGCCAGTTCAAAGTAAGACTGCTACTTCACATCTATATATATGATAGTACAACTACTCATTAAAAAAAATGTAGGAAATCAATAGTAACACAGAGCAAGCCAGTTCAATGTGAACTAAAGAGATATGCTCATAGTAAAGAACACACAGAAAAATAAATATCTTCTTATACAGGGGGAGCATCTAAGACAAAGTTATTTTGTTTTCTACCATAGATGTTCTGTGTTATTTCAAACATTTTTTTTTAATTCCTAGGACTCACATCATTCAAAAAATGGAGAAAGTTTTTATGGCTATTAAAAGGCATGATATGTTTGCAAAACACTCTGATGTGCTTGGGTGAGAATAAGAAGAGAACAGCTATTTAGAACCACTTAGCTGACCAGAATGAAAGTAGAGACAAATTTGAATTAGATGCACTAACAGATGATTTAATCTGGTTGAAATAAATTGTATCCCCCTAATAAACGATTACCACACCAAAATCTAGCTATGAAAGGCAAGAAGCAAAAATGTCACATGGGCTCAGAAAAATAAAACTGATGGAGCAGTTTGAGAAGGAAAAAATACACTTACCTCTTTGGTACAATTAGAAACCAACTCAATAAAGAGAAGGAATGGATAAGCAGAGGAAAGATAAGATCTATCACCATTTTCTGATCAACTGAAAGCTTTAGGATATTTCAGGTATTCCATAAAGTTGCATCCATAACATCTGGAGCAACCATCCTTTCAAAATGGATCACTGCGGCGCTATCTTAACCCACAGCAGCTAGCACAGATTCCTTTAAGCACCAAACTTATCTGCATCCATCTTTTGAGTTTCACCCACCAACATATAGCAGATAAAAAATCACCACTGCTTTGTCTCCAATTCTATAGCAAGGCTTTACTCAAGCTGTTAACACTCAAAAACCACAGCTGATTTAACAGCAAAGCAGTACTCCAAGGATCTCAGGCCCCCAGTTCAGTAGCTCATGTTGTTCCCAGACCTTCTAGTCTTAAACTCACTCGATTAGCAGATGATTTTCAAGAAATACATAAATGGGAACACACATGAAAACAAGGACGATGAAACACACACAGTTATTTTCTTCCACTGGCAGTAGTCCTGCATTCAACAGATGTCCTAGTAAATGCACCCCTACTGGAGAAAAACAGCCCAAGAATGTGTCACTTGAATGACACAAGTTTGAGCAAGCTATCAAACTCTTTCTGTAGTAAAGGCCTTTGGACTGAATTGACAAATATGTTTTCAAACCCAGAAACTAACTTAGCATTGCTCTCTTCTGAATTTCACCCATGTGGGAAGTGATAATACCCACAAAGAGCCATTCCTTCAGCATGGGCTCTTAAAATGTTTTCACAAATCTCAGAGAAACTTTAACCATTTAGACCATTTGACCTTTTAGACCATCCCTTCCTTGGTCAAACATGGTGAAATTCACAAACAAATTCCTAAGACAATTCACAACAGAGAAACAGACAAGCCACAGGATGCTTTCTTAAAGGTGGCCACACTCAAGGAGTTGCAGTGAATGGTTCCTTATCCAAGTGGAAAGCAGTGGTCAGTCCTGGGATTTGCACTGTTTAACACCTTTGTCAGTGACAAGGACAGTGGCACTGAGCACATCCTCAGCACGTTGACGGATGACACCAAGCTGTGTGGTGCAATGGACGCACTGGAGAGAAGGGATGCCATCCGGGGGGACCTTGACAGGTTTGAGGGCCTGAACATCTGGTTGAACAAGGCAAAGTACACAGTGCACCTGGGTCAAAGCAATCCCAGGTACAAACACAGGCTGGGCCAAGAATGGATTGAGAGCAGCCCTGAGGAGAAGGACTTGGGGGTGCTGGTGAACGAGAAGCTTGACACGACCCAGCAATGTGCAGTTGCAGCCCAGAAAAACAACCATATCCTGGGCTGTACCCAAAGCAGCGTGGCCAGCAGGTTAAGGGGGGTGACTCTCCCCCTCTACTCTGTTCTCCTGAGACCCCACCTGGAGTGCTGCATACACCTCTGGAGCCCCCAACACAAGAAGGATGTGAACCTTTTGGAAGGAGTCCAGAGGAGGGCCATGAAGATGATCAGAGGAGTGGAGTACCCTTCCTACATGAACAGGGTGAGAGAGCTGGGACTGTTCAGCCTTGGGAAGAGACAGCTCTAGGGAGACCTTAGAGCTCCTTCCAGAACTTAAAGGGGGCCTTACAAGAGAGCTGGAGAGGAACTGTGTTCAAGGGCATGCAGTGATAGGTGAAGGGGGAACGGCTTTAAAGAAAATAAGTTTAGATTAGACATTAGGAAGAAACTTTGCACTGTGAGGGTGATGAAACATTGAATAGGCTGCCTAGAGCAGCTGGAAATGTTCAAGGCCAGGTTGCACAGGGCTCTGAGCAGGTCTAGTGGAAGGTGTCTTTGCCCATGCCTGGGGCTTGGAACTAGATGATCCTTAAGGTCCCCTCTAATCCAAAATTTTTTATGTTTCTATGATTGTATGCCAGGCAAAAGCATGAACTGAAAGAAGAACATAATTTCAGAAGCAAAAAGGTCATCATCAGTCTAAATGTAATGACATGTTTAATTTTCTAGGAATGTTAATTAGAAAGCATGCAAGATATACTTTATCAAAATCAAACAATAAGTCAGCAACCAAAATTATTTAAGAACTATCTCTATTACAACTAGAGTAACAATCTATTATCCTTGTGCTTTCTTGCACTTCATTTTTATTCCTTTTTGTTTGATTTTTGATTTCATTCCTGTTGTTATTAAAAACCAAAGTGTGCCCCATATTTTTAACCCTGGCTCTACAAAATGTGGCATTTAAGCAGCTGCTTATACATTACAGCCCATCCTCAGCCAGCTGTAGTGTAACTGGGGTTTTGGTAAAATCCTGGGTCCATCTTCTGAACTGCACTTAAACTCATCTTGTGCAGTAAAAACAGGTTGTTATGCCCTACTGAATAGGCCCTGGAACCCAGCACATATTTAGTCAGTGTATATTTATGCCTGAGCTCACATCAGCAGAAACAATGAGTACAAAAGGCCATACATTATGGGCAAAAAAAAAATCCACAAATACTACAGGCGCCTAAAAAAGTCCTATGGAAACTGAACTCACTGAATATGAGTTACAAAAAGGATAAAATTCTAGTACTTATGTGTCTGCTACTTTTAAATCCTTATTGATACATGCAAGTTGCATTCCTCCACTCTTTCCATAAGAATGGAAGCTACATCAAAGAAAAGGTTAACTATCTCACCTACTCTGTCTTTGGTTGCTGGAAATTTAAGGAATTGAAATTCTTCCAAAAAGGAGTAAGGACTCAGCAAACACTACCTGCGTTCCAGCTGAACTTTGAAAGCGAACGTTGAATGTCTTATCAGAGTTTCAGGTGATATCAGACAACCCATAAACACACTGAATAAAATTATTACAAAGAATTTTATCTTGAAGGCGGAAGACAAATGTGAAACTGTCACCTTAACTGTGCCATAAAATTGCCAGAAGAAAATATTACTATTAAACTGACATATCAAAAAAGACTCCCAATAAGGGCTTGAGTGCACTTGCACTTCCCTGCCCACCCTTGTCAGTGCCAACTTGCCAGTGCCATCCATGCAGAACCCAGTGCAACACACCATACCTGACATGACAGATACTTCAGCCAGAGATTTAGAACACCCCCCTCACAGAAAACCAGGAGTAAACCACCTCTGGAAAAGTTTCTTCCTACTTCATCAAAATGCATGTTTTTTGACCCAAGCCCAAGAACTCTGCTCCCTCAGATGTTGTATCTTAGCAAGAATGCCATTCTGAATGCCAATGAACTGTACATCAAGAGCATACCTCATCCTAGATTACTGTGAAATTTGCATTCATTTGGGATCTGAAGTCTACATTTTCTTGTGTTTTGGAACACAAGAGAATAACCTTTTAATTTTTTAAGTTCAGTACTTTGGTTCATGAATCTCTTCTATGTTACAGCTAAAAGAAAAGTTGCATGCCTTCTGCTGGAATTTCTTAGCACTCTTCACTCTATGTGACAGGTCAATCAATCACAATGGACTCCCTTGGCTGTAAAAAGTATAAATAGCTTTAATAGGAGAAGTTAATCTAAGCAACAAAAAAAGAATGCAAGTGCTTTTACATCACAGTTCTCCACTTACCTACACAAACAGACATTAAGTTTTGGGTTGCTACCACAGATCATCTTCTCAAACCTAACATCCTTGTCATGGCTGTAAAACAGCTGACATAATTTACAGATTTTCGACTACAGGTAATTTTTTGTTGTCAAAATGCTAACAGAGTTCTTCACAGAGGTAAGAGGATAGGGTTTTACTTGCAGCTAGGGGGTTTTCAGGAAAGTCAGTTCATTAGTAGACCCCAGTGTCTTGTCTTCTGTGATTTAGAGCTATACTGTCAAGGGCTACTGCACAGTTGGACTGTGGCATCTGTTTAAGAAAAAGAAATACATAACCTGCGTATCAGCCCCTGTGTTTTGCGCACACTGCCTCGCCATGAAAAATGATCTATGGGTATATGCATTAAATATGCAGACACAGAGAGCTCTACAGGAGAGATGCAAACAGGTCTTGCATGCTGATCCAGGTACCGACGAGCTCTGCATAACCGAGATCTTCCACACCACAAAACTGCAGCACTGCCTATAAATACGCTCAGCACTTGTTTTTGACAAACAAAATATCCCTCTAGTCAGGACAGCTCACTTACATGAACAAATCATCATATGACTGGAAAAGGCGGAAAAAAATAGCTGTGCCTTGGACTACTCTTTTCAGCATAGACAGCCAGGAGCTGCATTGACTGGGGTGACTGCTGGAATGACGTGTGGCTGTGGCTGATGTCCCATGGAGAAGACGGTGGCAGTGAATGTGTTTGGCAGTGAAAAGAACTGGAAAGCAGATTATGCCCACGAAACTGCAAAGCACTGAGGGCAGAGAGGTCCCGAGTGCACCTTGGGGAAAGATGGGCGGCATCAGCATGGGAGAGGTACAAGGGAAGACAGAAAGGGATGGAGCTACGCTTCACTTCGTTAAACAGGTGGCCAGCTACTCTTACGGCTTTTGTCTCCTCTACGTGCTAATTCAATTTATTTTGAGAAAGACGGGAGAAGAATCTCTTTCCCTCCGCCCCGGTTTCAGAATTATTGCATCTCCTGGGGGGAAGGGTTAGACTGAGACATTTGGTTTGGAAATGACTCACTCGGCAGCGCTATGGAGCCGGAGGGTCTATTTTTAATATTTTTAAATGGAGAACTTACCCAGGTCTCATGCCTGCGCTGCGCTCCAGAGGCACGGCGGAGCGCGGGGAGCCGGCCCAGCGCGCTGCCCTCCGCAGCCGCCCCCCGGTAAACATCCCCTCGGCGCCGCCGGCATCGCCGCCGGCCCCGCTGCCCCCGGGCGGGGCGGCCGGCCCGGGCTGCCCCAGCCCCCCTGGCTGAGC
>VZUI01039735.1:0-82500 GCA_013401135.1 Cettia cetti
GGGGGGGGGGGGGGGGGGGGCAATTGGAGTGATTAATGGATGTTTCTCTCTCTGTCTGAGCTTGGGATTTCAGTGTTCTGCAAAAGACAGGACATCCCTGGTCTTCTTGGCTGAGCTAGAGCTCAGAGCCTCCAGCCACCTGTAGGCTTCTGCCCTGTTAGGATTGGTCAGTCCCAGGCTGCCCTCAGGGCTCTGGCCTTCAGAGAACAGAAGAAAATATGTTGGTTTAAGGTCCTCCAGCTTGCCAGTCCCTCCATCTAGAGACCTTCTTGCCCAGCAGTGCAGCTAGTGTTTCTCTGCTCCCTAAGCGCCTTCTTCCATTTATTACTGAATGCAGAATAACTGCAAAAAATAATAACTTCTCTGAAGCTGCTTCATGCAATGCAGGAATGCTGAAGCTATAAGTAAACACATCCAAGGTCATGTGGCTTCTGACCTGTGTCACCCCTAGTAAACCATCCTCCCCAGCTGTGCTGAAAAAGTCCTGGTGAGGAGGTAGGACTCATCAATCTCCAGTTTCCCTGCAGCATCATTTCAATCACAGAAAAGACTTGACGAAGTGGTTCAATAGCCAGAGTTCTTTGGACACCACCTCCACTGGAATGCCTGTGACTTTGTAATGGGGTGAATTGGACCTTCCAAGATGCCAGTGCCACTGTTCACGTGGTAGTCTCTTCTTCTGCAGAAGGTTCAACAGAGGATTGATTGTTCTTTGGTGCCATCTGTTAGGAATCACCCAGTTCCTGGGCTCTGATGAGCACCAGGCATGCCTTTGGACAGCAAATTCATCCTGCTGAAACATCAGCTTTGCAAATGTGTATCCAGCTGATAGCTCAGGATGGGAGTTATTTCCCCACCACCCACCTCTCAAAGCTGAACCTCTCAAAGGTCCTATCTCCAGCATTTTTCTGCTCCATTTCCAGGAGGCATTGGCTCTTCAGGAGAGGGGCAATCACAGACCAAGTGGGGAACAGGTGACACTGATCAGCACCATCATTATTTGTTGCTTGTCTTGCAGGCTCTTCCCTTGTCCATTCTGGCTCTTCTGCTTTACAGGAGGACTAGGAATTGTTGTCTATATTGTAATTAATTACAAGCTATCATTTAATTATTAATCAGCTATTAAGTAACCATGAGTAGTTTTAGAAGGCTTTACATGCTCACTAATTTTGCAAGACAGCTTTTCTAAATGAAAATATTTTCTACACCCTAATGAATTGCCTCTTTGAATAAAAGCAGGAACATGACATGTACCTTGCAAAGCCAGGGAGTAAGCCCCAAGGTAACATGTTGACTTCTTTGGATGACTTCTTTCTTCTGAATTACAATGCATCAATTCTCTGTGAACTGTGAATGACTCTGGGGAAGTTTTTTAGTCTGTCAGGTACCAATCCTCCCTCAAACTTGCATCCCCTTGATCCTCTGCAGCTTCTACAACTACATGAAAGTAGTTGTAGGGAGGTAGAAGTTGAACTTTGCTCCCAAGTACCAAGTGACAGATCAAGAGGGAATGGCCTTAAATTGTGCCAAGGGAGGTTTAGTTTGGATGTTAGGAAAAATTCTTCATTAAAAGTGTTAAGCAGCCCTGGCAGAGACTTCGCAGGGCAGTGGTAGAGTCACCATGCCTGCAAGGAGTTAAAAGATCAGCATTGCCAAGGCCACCACTAAACCATGTCTACAAGGGCCACATCAGTGGCCCTTGTAGACATGGTTTAGTGGTGGCCTTGGCAATGCTGACCTAACGGTTGGACTTGATCTTAAGGGGCTTTTCCAACCTAAATGATTTTATAATTCCATAATCATTTGCTTCTTTCCAAGCTAGCATGTAGCAGGATTGTGGGGAGTGAGCTGAGCAGTGCTCTTGGGTAGTTATGCAAAAGTGGTTTTGCATCATCTGCTGTGGTACTGACACCCACCTACCCTGGAGATATGACCCTTCCTCCTCTACAGTGAAATATGCGGTTTTCCCCCAGATTTGTTTTTTCCACAAGACTGGCCTTTGCTCACCCTTTGCAAAACACACTCCACAGCATTCTGCATGGTCACTTATGTTAACACTGAATTTGAGAATCTTATTTTAAGGCTGTCCAAGGTCTGCTGAGGCTAAAATGTTGCTGCCGTCAAATCCAATCCAGAAAAGCCATGGTCACTCCTTGGGGCACACCAACAAGACTGCTTCATTTACTAGGTGTTTAGCAATGGATAATCATTTGGAAGAAGTAGCAAAATGTTAGAGTCATAATGCATCTGAAAAGGAAGTTTTCCTCACCAAACAGCAGTCTTTCAAGCATTCCTCTTCCCAAAGAATTGTGGACAAGCAAGAGTGATTTCCCATCTCAGGAAACAGATTTCCAGCAAATAATAATCCTGACCCTAAGTAAGCAGGATTGGTGCAGGACAAATAAAATCTAGTGTCTTTTACCTGAGATGAAAAACAAACAGCTCCTAGCAGAAATTATACTACATGAACAGATCCTACCGGAACAGCTATTTGGACTACTTGTGATTTTCTGTTTGTTTATTAGATTTGAGACCCAAAAGCTAACACATAATCCACAGCCCTTCAAGTAGTGGTGGAGCATGTGTGTGCTGAAACCTCATTTAACCTCAGGAAACTTCCCTCCCCATCTGCCAAACATTTCTCTTTCCTTTATGACTCAAGGCTGAAAAAAACCCCAAACCAACTTCACTCAACATTCAGGCAGTAATTATAAGATTGTATTTTACAAATGGAACATAAATAAAATTACATAGCTAATTAAGATGTATCATGAACTGAAGCTCATTTCTATGATACTAATTGCATATTTCACCTCCCTGTTAAATGGATTTGATGGTCTGAAAATAAGCCATTCATTTTATGCAGTGGGGGAGGTTTCCATGAGCAGCAACTGCTGGCTGTCCAGTGGTATGTTAGGTTCCCCTGGTTAGACCAAAGATTAACTGTGTGAATTGATGACCCTTTTTACCAGCCCTTTGAGGAACGTGAATTTGACTGTGTTGAATACTTTTTCTGCCCCAGCCTCCCTTCCTTTGCAAAACATGCATGTCCAAAAGAGTAAAATTCATTGGAACAATGCAAGTTTCTCAAAAATACTTATTTACTCCACTTTCCTGCACAGACTAAACATTAAAAAATTGGCTTGGGAACTGCTACCTTTACATAGCTACAGTCATCCACAGCATTTGTATTTTTAACTGGACAATTAATTTAGTTTATTTAGTAAGTTAAAGTCCAAGCAAGTGAGTAATATCATAATTGTTTACATTTCTGTACAACAGACAAATAGCTGCCTGCACCATGTGGCATAAGAGGGTGTACTAGTTAATGTTAACATAGGACCTGGAAAGTGTGATCTGAAGTCTTCACTCTGTAGAGGGTGTTCCTTACGGACTTGGCTAAGTCCTAGGATCTTCCCCTTCTTGCCTCACAGTAGGGATGCAGTTCTATGCATGTACATAAGTGTATTTAATACCTCTAATACATGCATCTGTCCGGAATTTCTGAGGATTGCCTTTCTAACAAAATTCTGAAAATCACCACGTGAAGGACAGAAATCCAGGATCTGAGAAACAGAGGATCAGATGAATATTTCAAGAGTGAATGCTTTAAATCTGCATTGAGGGAGAACAGAGAGGCATTGCTGTGCCACTGCAGGCAGGAGGTGCTTGGCAGGAGGATGGTCTATGACCTCATGCCATTCTTCTCAGAGGTGCAGGAGAGTGGGATCTGCACTGGGCAGGTGACCCTAATTCCTCCTTATTGGAAAGTGTTTCTCAGCTGTTAGCACCTCTAGAGAAAGGGTGCAGGACCTGTGGAGGCTGAAGTACACCCTCAGGAAAAACTGCTACTTTTCTCCCAAAGGGCTGCTCATATTTAAACATGAGGTCCAATTTCCTGTTAGTGATAGATAAAATGTTCATGATGTGATTTTTACATCAGGCAAGAGAAACAGTGCAGATGGAAATTTTGCATATCTGATGATCTGAGACAATTTTTGCTGTGGAAAGGATCACACATTTGGAGAATTAAGCATTGTTTCAGTGAAATATGGGGTAAGTCTCTCAGCTAGCAGGTGGTGAAGAATGTTGCTTTTAAGTGCTGGATCCAGCAGCCCAGGTGAGGTCCAGCCAGAAACAGCTTGAGCACGTGCTCCAAGGAGGTGTGTGCAGAAGCACACATGTATGGTCACACATGTGAAGACAGCCAGCCACACAGCTCAACACAGACTCATGGAGCTCATACAGGAACACAGAGAACACCAGTTCTTCTCTTGCTGAGTATGTGTCAAGAAGATACATCCCTCCAGCAGCAGAGCACAGATTTTGTCTGCTTGGTAGTTGCCCCTATTTCCCTGAGCCTTTCCTGGGACAAACCTGCAAGGGTCCTGTATGGGATATTCCTTCCAATGAGTTCCTAATTTGGGTTCTCAGCTGCTTTTCTTCCCCTGTGCTTCCCTGAGCTTTTAAAATTGGGTTCTGAGTGGACACCATGGCCCAGCCCACTGTTCCTTCTGTCCCCCTGGTACTTACATGTATGTGAAGAGCAAAGCCAGATGACAGGGTTTGCACATTTTTTCAGGGATCAGTTTAGTCTGTGTCTGATGTGCTCAGCTGCATCTTCAGATTTTTGCAATTCTGGGCTTCTGTTCTGGATGCAGAGAGTGCATAGGGTTTGTGATTTTGAAGTTATAGTTTGCCTTAATGAAACTTTACTCCATGAATTATTCCAAATGGTCATATTTACAGAAATCTGACCTCTCAGAGGGGGTTTGCAGAAGATAGGAGATCTGGGTAGTATTGTTTTGGCATCCTGGTTCCATTCATCTGACACTTCAGAGCACCTTAATTACAAGTTAGAGATGGATAGAAGACACTGCAATAATCTCTGCCATATTTAATGATTTTGTTCAACATTGTTTCCAAGTGCACAAATACCATCAGGATCAGGGTATAAACCAGCCCCAGGAACACCACTTGTCCTTAGGAATATGACTTGGCTCTGGGAATTCCCATCAACTGGCATCCCACTCTCCTCACTCTGGCCCCTGTGTCCTGCATGTTGGGTCACCCACAGAGAAGTGAGGAGATCCCCACAGAAGCAATGCCCTGGCTTCAAAAAGCAGATTTTTTTTTTTCTTATTCTTATTATTTTCTTATTCTTCTCCACCTAGATTCTTGACCTGCACCCAATAACCACACAAAGCAATGAAAACAGCAAATCATAATCAATGCTGTTTCTTACTGTTACAGAAGAGACATTATAAATTAAAGCACAAAGATAATTTTATCTTTACTAATAGTCTAATATGCATATGAGAAAGGTATTTGACATTTTCTACACCTCCAACTCTTTTCTTCATGCATTGCTGAGCAAGCCATACCAGAGTTCATCCATTTAAATCCACTTCAGAACTCAGTACATACACAGCAAAAGGATTTCATGATACAGTGGTACTTCCTAGCTGTGCTTTAAAAATTTAGCCATCTCTTCCCTCAAAGTTTCAAGGCTGGAAAAGCAAATTACTGTTAATAATGAAATTGAACACAAACCTGATATTTAGAGTGAGGTAGACTGTCTCATTCCACTTACTTCAGCAATTTGTAAGCTTGTGTTGAATATCACCAATATTTACTAGAAATGGCTTTGTTTTGCTGTGTATCAGAGGTCACCCTGCCCAAAGCTCCTCCAGAGTTTTCTCTTAGCTGTTCCTTGTCAAATGAAGTCTTGCAATAAGCCACTGAATTTTGCATTTCATTTCCTAGACAAAGTGTATTACAAATAGATGGTGTGATTAGTGTTGCACACTGAACCCATGAGAGGAAGGCTTTAAGGACCAATCAGCACTAAGGAGTTGTTTCAGCAATCAGACTTCACACATGTCCCACCTTGGTCTCATCTCTCTTTGGCAGCCACACAGTTCAGCTCCTGGCAACCCTATAGGGTCCTTCCTCCTCTCCTCTCCATCACTGGCCTCTGTCCCCTCCCTCACCAACCTCTCTCCCAGCTTCACAATACTGCCAGCCATCTTCTCTTTGGGGCCCTTCTTTTCCCCACCTAGACAAGAAAAAACTGCACACGTGTCAATGTTTTCCTGCCAGATGGAATGATCATGGGAAGATGGAGGTGAGCAGCTTCAGGGATGGACCCTGAAGGAGTGGACTGATGTCAGGCAAAGTGAGCACTGCCACCAGGGTCAAGGTTTATTCCTTCCCACCCTTGACTTCCCATCCATTCTGCCAAGTGGCCAAATAAGCCTCTTGTCCCACTAAACAGGGGCAGCCCACCTGCCCTTCAGGTGAGGGCAGCCATGAGCCATTGCAAGGCTGCAAGAAGCAGCCAGTGGGCCGCAAGGTAGCTCCAGTGCTTGTTTGCACAGAAAGTTGAACACTTCTATGCATTTATCCCTGAAAAGATGTCCCTTTTCTATGCCTCAGCAGCTGGTCACCAGTGTAGTAGCAGTCCTGACAGCCAAATTCTGTCTTGCAGAGGGGGTGAGGCACACCACACAGGTGTGTGAGGTTGCCCAGGCAGGGTCACTGGGTGGACTGGGTGGTCTGTGGGCCGCAGACTGGAGGATGAGCCAGGAGTTAATGTCTCAAGTCAGCTGGACTTGTGATATTCTCCCTCTTCCTGCCCCACATCTGAGGACCAACAGCACCTTCTGAGAGGTGTCAATGCCGCAGTCACAGTCCTTGCTGCAGTGCTTATCATGGGATCAAGGGTATGTGGATAACTTATCCACCATTTTCCCTAGCTGTAGAATGTTTCCTGATCCTTAGCAGAGTAGTTATGGTGCCCTAAGCCACTAATGCCCTGTGAGAGCCCTGCTTCTAAAACATCACCTGCTACACCAGGAACACAGGAGAAACCCTTCGTCCATTCTGGATTCTCGGTACATTCTGGGGTCCTTGTTTACTTGGAGAGCAGTCTTATAATTTCATAATAAAAAAAGTTTAAAATACCTACTTTGTGTTTTCTGAAAGTTGTTATCCTATTCAGCAAAGAATAATCTCATGTCTTTATAACTTACACCATTACTTTTCTTGATTAACAACAAAAACTGATGAGCTAGTCTTTCCAGGGCCCATAAGCAGAATCAACCAAGCATAAAATATAAGAGAAGGGAAAACAATTAAAAGTTTTTTTAGTTACATCAGAGCTGAATGTTATTTTTACTTTTTTTTCCCCCACAGAGTAGGAAAAATTTTGCTGCACACACCTTTCTCAGTGATGGTATGTGGATATACAGTCAGGGTTTCGTATTGGTCACATTAGTTATAGATTAGTAAGCAACATGCATGTGGTAATTTTGAGCCTTCCTTGTATGATGGTGAAAGAAATTAGAATTATTATGTTAGCTGGGACTATAAGGTTTATGAGAGATGTCTGTCCATATCTTTGGTCCTTGCAAGGCTCCAATGTGCATGGTGGTGCTTCCATGTGAGAAGGAACAGGCAGAGAGCACCGCCAGCTGACAGCAGTTTGCAAATTGTAAAGGAAAGAGGACACCACCTCTAAATGAGGTGCAAATACAAGTTTCCACGTGTCAGGAGAAAAGACTTGTCCTGGCAGAGTTATCTGTGGGAGAAGTAGCTGAAAAGCTTTCCATTTAGATTCCAACTACAAGAGAGGCAGAATGTGGTGGCACTTAGCACTGAGAAGGCCACAGCACAAATCACAACAAGTAAAAAAACTTAGAAAGCATCTTGATATTATGCTGTGGTTGTGTCCTAAAATGCTTAATTTTAAGAATATGTTTCTAAGTATAATATATTTTAAAGAAGCCAAGGTCTTCTCATTTAAATTTTTATTGATTATATGAAAAGGTGAAAATATATTGAAAAATCACTCCCACATTGGCACCTACTCACAACTAAATAGGTGCTGAGGAAGAAATCCATCAAAACCAATCAGCAGAGATTATGTGTGAGGGAGAGACAATGTCCAAGCTAGGTCTGGAAATCTGAGTTCTGCAAGGACTTCCAGGAGCTGGATTTGGCAAAACTTGGGATCCCTTCCAACTAAGAATGTTTCTAGGACCTTCTATGATTCTCCAACACTTCTGGCTAACTGCAGAGGCAGGCTGTATAGATAAACCTACAATGAGTTCCTGCAGGACTGGCATACAGACATCCAGAGATGTGAGGCTGGTGTGCCAGACTCTTCCTCTTTCTTACCATATGGATACTCTGAATTATGTTTTCCTCTGCTAAAGGAACATTTTAATTATCATATGCTTGCATCTGCTGTATATAAATGAAAAAGACCTTAAAATGTTTGTTAATGAAAAAGTTAACAGTGGTATATTAAATAAAAGTTTATTTAACTTTATTTAATTTAAAGGCCATTTAGTAGACTGAGCCTTAATGATCTACACTAAATGTATTCTTTCAAAGGATTTCTCCATTATTGGGTGTTCTTAGACAAGAGTCCACATTTCATATATAGGATTTAGATAAATTGCTGCTCCGGGTAACACAGTGTGATAAGGAGACATTAATTCATGCTAAATTACAAAGAAATTCCTTCAGAAGAATTATTCTATCCCTATGAATATAAAAGACAACCTCTCTATCTGAGCATTTCCTGGGAAGTCAGACATTCTGTGCATTATACCAAACTGCAGATGCATTCATTATAATAACATTAATCATGATGACTCCATTTGTCAGTTCCACCTTAATTAAGCATTGCTGCCATAATGGACAATTTAAAGTGTTGTAAGAGACTGTTTACAAGGGGGTTAATAGAGTTAGGAGTCAGAATTAAGTGGTCCTCTATCAGGTGTGACTTTCCTGGTGCTGTGAGGTGGCAGAGGCTTAATAAGAACATAGGATGGAAGGGATGACTGGAGCATCACCCTCAGTCTGATCCAGATGTGTTACCTGCTGGCTGGGATGGGGTGTTCTGGTTTTGGCTGAAATAAT
Organism: Cettia cetti; assembly: GCA_013401135.1. Classification (NCBI taxonomy): domain Eukaryota; kingdom Metazoa; phylum Chordata; class Aves; order Passeriformes; family Sylviidae; genus Cettia; species Cettia cetti. The sequence goes on from VZUI01039735.1 coordinate 8,932, forward strand.
TTTTTCCCAGTAGCTGGTGCAGTGTTGTGTTTTGGATTCATGATGAGAATAAGGTTGATAATGCACGGATGTTTGGTTGATGCTCAGTAGTGCTTATCTTAAATCAAGGACTTTTCTGTTGTCCACAAATTGTTCAGTTTCCCAACAGTGAGGAAGTGAGAAAGCACTCAGGAGAAAGCATGGCCAAGGCAGCTATCCCAAACTGCTCAAAGGGATATTCTACACAATAGAACATCATGTCCAGCATATATAAATAAGGGGAGCTAGCCAGGAACCAGTCCTTCCTCCCACAAGGCTCTTGCACTTTTTAGCACCACGGTGTCTTTTTGCACATACAGATGAGATTGCACAGCATGATGCATAAATTTATAGCTTTTGGAAGTTCTCTGTGAGATTCATTCCTATTCTTTTGATACTACTGCAAAACATGTCCTAATGCTAATTCCTAATGTTTACTTATATTTGGAGGTTGCTGCAGCTTGCCAAATTCTCCCTGTTTTGCTGTGGACGGGTCAGGTTTTCATGTGTATAGTAACAAACATTGGCTCTGCAATTTTGACTGTATTTTCAATGCCTACTGCTCCATCTGAAGCAAGGGCATGGGATCCAGTTCAGGTGGGTCCAAACCCTCTTGTCCAGCAGGGTCTTTGAAAGGTGAATGAGTTACTACAAAATTGTAGGCAAGAAAGAAGTCCATTCAGCTGAGTGGCAGCTGGAGCATGCTTCTCAGTTCACTGTTCAGGTATGATCAGTAGCCCCAATGCTTTGGAAACAATACCCTAAATTGTGCTTCCTAGATGCTTCAAGAAAGTGCAGGTACACATAAGGAATTTTCTCCCCGGGGCATTTCAAGTCTTTGGGGGCTTTTTGAGAATGAAAATAGGTCATGAAATCTTGAGACAGAAGCCGTAAGTCTTCACCAGCTGCCTGTGACATTATTTCCAGATGTTCCTGCTCACAGCCATCATGGCCCACTGCAGGAATCCTGGCAAAGGAGCTGTCACTTTGATCTCTTTGTAACAGCTCCTGTGTACCCACCATCTCTGCTCCTGACTTTTCTGGCTGGACTCCATATTGCCCTTGTCTGCAAAATCAGTTATAATACTGAGACATTCTTTTGCTTAAACAAAGGTCTGCATTCCCTATTCATTAAAAGTATAAATGACAATTCCCAGGCATCTTAAACAATGGCCATTTGTAGGAAGGTTTAAGCTAAAACCGTATTTGCATCCTTGAAGGGCATTCTCACTGAAGGAAGCAGTATGGGGCCTAACACCTGGAGAGACAGGAAGATTCCATGCCTCTCACAGCAATTTTGTCAGGTCTAGTCCCACTGTTCTGCTACCAGCAGGCTGCCATGGCATTTCACATCCAGACGTGGAAGGGCTTAATGAGGAACAGGCACTGCCTGCCTGCTGCCTGTTCCTCTTTTAACCTAGCAAGGCTGAAAGACAGCAGAAGTACAAAAAGTACAAAAAACAGAGCAAGAAATGGCAATCCCTGCCGTTGCAAACACAGGACTCGCAGTCCTGGTGGCAACATGGCTCCCAGTGTTCTCCTGTACAGTCCCTTTGCTGCTAGGCCATGAATCTCCACTGAAAGCTGACCAGGCACCGGCACAGGCTCTGCAAGGAAAAGTCAGTTTGGTTCATCCACTCTCTGATGTCCTCAAGAAGTGCTGGGAGATGCACCAAGAGAATCTTAGAACCATAGAAAGTTGGAGCTGGAAGGGACCTGGAAAGCTTATCTGGTTTCATGCCCTGCCATGGGAAAGGACACATCCCACTAGACCAGATCCAAACTCCAAGCCTTGTCCAACCTGGCCTTGAACATTTCCTGGGATGGCACAACGACAGCTGCTCTAGGCAGCCTGTGCCAGGACCTCACCAGAGAATAATTTCTTCCCAATATTCAATCCAACCCTGTCTTCTGTCAGTGTGAAGCTGTGTCCAGTCTCACCAGGCCCTTGTCCAAAGCCCCTCTCCAGCTCTCTTGGAGCCCTTTCAAGTCTTGGAAGGGACCCTAAGATCTCTCTAAAGAGAAAGAGGGAGACCCATTCTCCAGGCTGAACAAACTCATCTTTCATGCTGTCTCTATAGGAGAGGTGCTCCAGTTCTTTGACCACCCTCTTGATGATGGACAGCTGCTGAGAGTGGTCTCCAAGCCCCAGGCCCTTCCAGGACCTTGCTGCCTGGGAGGTGAAATGTGCATTGTGATCAGTGGATTCTGAAGGTCTGACAGCTTTCCTCCCTCCCCAGAACGCATCACCACCTGTTGCCTACAAGAAGCTGAGTCTCCCAGGACTCAGAGGGCAGTGCAATAGATTCCTGCTCCATCTGGGGATACTGGGTTCCTCAGGGCACCAATGCCTTGACAGGGGCCAGTGGATGGCTGTGAGGAGCCAATTCCATTTTGATTTGCCTTAACAATCGTTGTCAGAGGCATTTGGGGGAGGAGTTGCACAAGTGCCATATCCAGGAGGCAGCTAGGAGGAGATGGAGGAAGGCCTTGTTCCTGAGGGGTCTTTGCTTAGTTCATGTCTCACACAGGACAGACAGTCAGCAGGGGAACACCAAAGACACTGTATCTCAGAGACATTCTCCAACCAGATGGCAAAAGATCTCTCCCTGTGGACTGCAGTGGGACTTTGGGCAGGGCCAATGGTGTCTGGCCAGCAAGCAGGCTTTGGCAGGGGCCAGGGGCATAAAAAGTAACTCTGTCACAAGGCATGGGGCTGTGAAGACTGTGCATTTTGGTGGCGGGGGCCGTGTAGCTTGGGGCTTTTCAAACCTTGCTTTTTGAGTGGAGGCTTTTTTTTGAGAGTTGTGGTCTGGGAGCTTTTTTGAGACCTGCTTTTTGACTTTGGGCTTTTTGAGTGTAGGGGCCTTTTGGGTCTTGTGCCTTTTGCTTTGGCTCCAGCTTGCTCGCTGGCTCGCTATTCCTTTGCCCTGGCCGTAGCCTGTGTTTTGTCCCTTTTGCCCTGGCCCCAGCGTACCTTTTGCCTCTGCTGCCCTCACTGGCTCTTGCTCGCTCTCTCGTCTGTGCTGCCTCCCCGTGTCCCTGACCAACGTCCTGTCTTGCTTCATCTCAGCATCCCTGCCCGAGCTCCCTGTGCCCAACCCCACCCGCCCCCGAGCCAACCCACCGCAGCAATCCTCGCCGCCACCGTGTTCAGGGTTCTGGGCGTCCTGCCCGCACGCCCCCCCACCTCGTGTCCGGTTGCCCGCTGCCGCGGGAGCCGCCTCAAGGCAGGCAGCGTGCACAGCCCCCGCCTCGGGGACATCGACGGCACCCCCCGACCTCCGGTGATAACGCTCCCTCTGCCTCTGCATCTCCCCCTCTCTCTCCTCTCCCCAACTCCTTTCCCATTTTCTTTCCTTGTTTTCTGTCTTTTCTAGCCCTCTTTGGTTTGGGCAACTCCTTCGTCTTTTGTTTTTTTCATTACAATAAGTGGTTGTCAGATACATTTGCCTCGTTTGGCTTAATTTAATTTCTGACTATCCATTTTTAAAAGAATTCCTCGCAGTTTTCCACAGTGAAATACAACAATGGCCAAACACCAACTCACAGCAAAGAGATGTACAGTGGCACTGGGAGGTTGTTGCTTCAGTCCACATAGGGTGGGGGATGTGAAAGGCTATTCCAAAAGCTGTGCATCCTAAAGAGCAGTAAGGTGCACATGGTGCATGGAGAATACATCAGGACGTCAGGAGAGGTGCAACAGGGGTGGAGCAAAACACACCAAGTCCATCCTGGCTGGACGAGAGCGCCTGGATGAACTTGGCAGTTACAGGAAATTGATTTTTGAACACTTGTTCTTTTTAAGTCCACTCCATTATACTGCAGACTCAAGTGTAAGAATACCCACTCCACTCTGAAATACAACTGCATGGAAGCTACTCTGCTTTATTCTGCAAGCACAGAGTGCAGGCTTCTTCCCAAAGTGGAAGAAGCTGGTCATCAAGTAAATACTGGATGTATGCTGCTGGTTGACTTAATTCTGCCTCTCTCTGCCCATTGTCTGTGAGCCCAATGACTGTGATTTTATTTATCTACGATTATTTACTGAATTGTGAAAAGTTTTGTGAGTTCTGCTTCTCAGGTTTAAAACTGAAACATCTGGTACTGGGACACAGACCCATTGTCCTGAGCTTCCTGGAGGACTTTAAGTGTCAGAATCAATGTCAATGTTTATTATAAGGAGTGCATTGCTGTGGAGAATTTAACATGGCCAGCAGCTCAATGTTCAGGTAGCCTTTTATTTAATCCTGCCACAACAGGATGGAAGAGAAAAAAGGAAGAGTGGTAGTGAGAAAATTGAAGGGTTGAGACAAAAACAGGTTACCCAAAGGATGGAGCAAAATAAAAACAAAGGTGTCCATTCATGACCTCCCACAAATAGACCGATAATGATAGCCAGTCCCTAAGCAACACCTGCTTTGGAAAAACTCCCTCCCGTTTCTGCTGGTGAGTATAGCACTGTGTTGTACAGATATCCCTTTGGTCAGTTACTGTCAGCCCTCCAGTTTCCCCCTACCAGCTTTTTCCCACCCAAGGCTCCTCTCTGACTCTTGATACTAAGCTAGTTTGCTCAGTGACAGCCAATCTTTGGTGTGTTACCAACCCTGTTTCAGCCACAAATCCAGAGCACAGCACCATACTGGCTGGTAGGAAGGTAATTAACTCCATCCCAGATAAATGGGATACACACACCATCAGTAAATCATTTGGAATTCAGAAAGTGTGAGGGTGAAAGTTCTAGACCCCTTCATTGTCATTCCTTTTTGTCAATTACATGGGTTTGTTGGGACTTTGAGCAACATGGTCTAGTGGAATATGTCCCTGCCCACGGCAGGAGGATGGAACAAGATGGTCTTAAAGGTGTTTTTCAACCTAAACCATGTTGTGAATCTATTAACTAAAATTTGCAATCTCAATTGCTAGAATGATGTTAAAACTCACACAGGGAATACAACAGCTCAGGTCAAACACTAGCTGATATCAAACAATTTGCATATTTCCTTATTATTGTTTCATAAACCACGCTTGGGCAAACTGGGGTACTGTGGCAGAATTTGCCAGTTCATGCAAGACACTATGATGATGATCCAAGAATATTTCTCACACCTCAAGGCTACACAAAAGGTTTGGCTCTGGCAACATAGACCAGACAGCAGCCTCGAGGCCATGGACGCCCTTAGAGGAGGACAGAGGTGCTGCTATGAGATGGCAGATGGAGAGAAATGTGAGCTTGAAAAAGCATCAGAAGGAGCACAAAGCAACCCTCAAATATGCCTATGCATGCAAAGGTAGGTACATTTATATGTAACTAATTGAGAATAGATTATTCATCAATCATTAGCCACAGCTTGTTTTCAAAAGAGTGTTACATGCAGTAGTGGTTAGAAAGATTTTTCCATCTACTAATGGTATATATATATATCTATCTGTCAGTATAGGCATTTCATGACACAGCCAGGATGGACTCCAGGGAAGGGACAAGGAGAGTTCTCCCACCTTCCAGGGCCCAGTGCTACCCTGTTTCTGCTGGTGGCCAGCAGTTACATGGGCAGAGGCTGAGGTTCTTCCCATCTATCCTACACTGGGCAAGAGACTTTGGCTTTGAACAAAAAGGCTACTGGGGCAAAACCCCCCATGCCTGTGAGTCCCTTTCCTGCAGCAGCCAGAGGACACCCTCTTCCACAGAAGCGCAGTACAGCAGAGCCCTGGTCCAAAGCAAGGAAGGCCTCAGCCAAACCGCTGTGGTCTTCAGACAGGAGAGAGCCTTCAGGTTCTTCTGGGCATACCTGACTCCAGTCCCCAGCAAACCATTCCATCTTGCATCCAGGGTTGTCATGGAGGGTGCCTCTGCTTCACAGGGAGAACAATCTCCTCACAGCACCAAGGACACTTGAGGACCTGACACTTCACCAACACTGACCTCATCGTTTTGTGGTGGCTCTGCCACAGCATGGGGCTCCTTATCAGGTCCAACCATGCTGCAATGGGGGAGGCTGTTGGTGATGGATGCTTTCTCATGAGGTGCCTCCAATGACCCACTTCAAATGCAACTACCTGGTAATTTTTTTCCCTAGAAAGGCAGGACACAAGGTGAGAACAAGAGTGAAAGCAGGCATTTTGAACTTAAAAAAATTACTTTTATTTTAGGAACCAATAAAATTATGGTAAATATTTACAAATAATTATCTCACATAAAGGTTACATAAAACCAAATGTCCACAAGTAACAGTCACTCTCATGAAAAGACACACAGATATTGAACTACGCCAATCTTATTGCATGTTTCTTCAACTAATCTAAAAATAAAAAATGTTGCAGTCAACCATTTAACTTAGAATAAAATCACAAATTCCAGTATAGACAGGAAAAAGAATTTAAAAAAAAACCAAATTAAAAACAAACAAACAACAACAAAAAAAAAAAAAAACAAAAACAAAACAAACCCAAAACCCAAAACCCTTCAAACCCCTCATTTTTTGACCCTTGCCTTAGCACCCCTCATCCCCAGCCCACCTCCCTTTTTGCTATCCAAAACAAAACCCAAAACAAAATCCCCAAAAAAATGTTCGACGTCTTTGGCAAATTGGCACTGCTGTAATTACATTCAAATATTATAACACACAAAAGCAACACACAGCACTAAGGAAAAAACACCAAGATTTCAAGTTTGTTCTTTTCCTACTAGAAAAAAAGAATACAAAACATACACATTTTAAGAAGCATTTTTCATCTGTTTTGCAACAGATGTTATCCCCTACTTTCAAAGGCAATTCAACAGTTATTTTTAGGATTTTTTTGTAAGTTTTTTTTTGTTTGTTTGTAGGTACTTTTCAAGGTGAGGAGGCTTCTCTTTTTCTCCCTCTCTTTCCTCTCTTTTTAAAGAAGTAAGGTTCAATGCAGGCATTGCAGACTTTGGTGGATACAATAGATATGTATTTCTTTGATGCCAGAAGCCCCTAATACATAGTAGTTTGTCTGTAAGGAAAAAAAGTTTCTTCTTTTTTTTTTTTTTTCTTGGAAAGGAATTCCATTTGCAATGAAATGAGTTTCTGTAATTTGGGAATGTACAAAGGCCACTATGCAAAGTGAAAGACCAGGACAAGATTTTTTTCCCACAGGAGGCTGAGCAAAGGGAAAGACAGGTCTAAATGCCCACCAGCCATTTTTCCTACCTCATTTAGACAAGGCAGAGTCAGATACCTTGGACAGGGGTCTGGCTGGGTGGTGTCTGGGGCTGATGCAGGACTAGGATCCACCTCTCCACAGCCCCTACAAGCTTCTGAGATACTCAAGTGTGCCTACACATGCATCTGTGTAGACAGCAATCCCTACATGCATGCCTGTCCACCTGCAATGCTGCAGCTGTGTTCATCTCAGTCCTTTCAGTCTGGCTCCCACGCTGGAGCTCCTGCATTCTGTGAGCCTTTTACAGGACTGGTGAGTGAGACCACTGCTGGAGCTGACACCTAGGCCAGCTGTGACACCGAGGTGAGCAATCTGGACACCACTTTGGCATGCTTTTCACTCAGCATTTGCATGTCAAGTCTCATTAGCTCAAACAGAAAAAGAACACTAAGTGGTTTTTATCCTTTCAGATCCTTTAGTTTGTCATACTGTGGTAACATGTACCTGTGACAAGAGCATGTCTGAGGAACTACAGGGCTTCCTAGCTGGCATCCCCAGCCTCGTGTCACTACTGAGCACTCTGCCTCCAGCACGGAACGGCATTGGCTGCAGCTCGGAATGTGCGCCCAGTGCCTCTGTCAGTGCAGGCTGCCTGACCCAGCTCTGCCTAACAACACCCACGTGTGACCATCACTTGCATGCTCAGCGAGACTTCAGGGCATGTTAGCCAAGAGCTGTTGGTCCTCTAACATTTCATCAATGAATCCAGAAGAAAAAACAAGTTTTTCCAGAGTTTGCTGGGATAAAGTCATGGGGTGGATCAGCCTAGTGCTGTGCTACCTCTTGGGCCTTGTGCTTCCCAGTGGCACATGCATGTAGAAAAGAGCATGGAACTGGGAAGGGCACTTGGTCAGAGCCATGTTGCAGCCAGTGACAGCTACACAAGTTAACTCTGTTGCAAGCCATAGCCCTTGAAGCTATGGATGCCCACATCTGGAAATAAGCAAGACCATAGGATGACATTCTCTCTCCTCCATACTGAAGGATGTGTAAATACATAAATTAAAGAGAAAGAAAACCAGGAATATAACCCCATTAGCTAAGACCACCATGGCAAAGCATTTATCAACATCTGGTAACTGCTAAGACTTGGTACAGTGGGGTCATCACACCTCCCTCACCCACCATGCCACTCTCTCCCACTGCGCTGCCCTCACACTACAGCACCAAGAGGACTTGGTCACAGGGAGTCAAGGAAAGGTGACAGATTGTGAGCTCCATGTACCCTGGTGCTGTTTCTTTCCTCACCATCTCTTTCCCAAGTGCCTCAAGCACCGATGTTGTCCTAACACCTGCCAATCCAATCAGAGAACTTCTCAGACATCTTGGAATGAACAGTTGCTCTCTGGCCCCATGACGCCAGAGTCCCAAGTGTTTTTCCAATACAACAGTGATCAAAGAAACTGTATCTGTTGATACAGTCCTGAGACATCCAGAACTCTGCAATCAGTAGAGCTACCTAAAAATAATAACTGAACTTTCAGACACAGATGATAAACTCAGTGTCCACAACATTTTCTGTCTTCTTTATGGTCACAGTCAGACAGCATTTAACTGAAGGTTTCTTCAACAAGTCAGTTCATGCAATCCTGGCTCCAGCCTCCACTGTTTTAGTCTTACAGCAGCATTGTCCAGCTCCACCTCTCAGATTTAATTTGTTAGCCTGTGTCAGCAATGCATTTGATAAAATTATTGCTGGAGTGTCAAGTAGTGGAAAACCCTCTATCTAACCAAGTGTATTAGAATTCAGTGCTGAAACTGCCTGAAGGCACTTTGTGGGGTTGATTTCTGCAAGGGTTTAAGTAATGATTCACTGCTCTGAAGGGCATCCCACCTGAGTAAAGGATTACCAGGGCACCCTAAACCCCAGCTTTGGGCTGGCTCTCTCCCCTCTTTGCAGCCCCTAAGGGTCATTTGCTTCCCATCTCCATCTCACCCAGTAACCCCTTCCCTAAGAAACAGTGAGGCCACAGAGGATTGATGGAGGCAGGCAATCCTCCATCATCCCCAGAAGACCATCTCCTACCAATAGTGCCTTTCAAAGATGCTCCCCAAGGAGGAGGATTCCCACAATGAAGACTACGGACAGAAAGTCTTCCTGAGAAAAGCAGTTTTTAAATCTCAGGGGAAATAGTTCCAAAACCAGAAAGTACTGTCAAGAAGTACCTTTTCCAGAAGCATGGCATGAATGTTCCATGGTTTAATTTGTTCTGTCTATTTGTGACAAAAAGATGTCCCAGCAGATGTGAGTGAGCCATGGCTGCCATATTTTGGGAGACGGTTCAGACACAAGTCCCTGCTTCACACGTACAAAGATGGGAGTTTTGGGTTTCCCCTCAGGAGCTGCCTTTGCATCCACAGAGTCCCTGGGATGGAGCCCACCACCATGCCTGGCAGGCCAAGGGCTGCCCTCAGGAAAGCCTTGAGGCCAGTCAGGCCTGAGCACTTCGGGTCACTTCATCCAGTGGCATCCACACATCCATCTTTTGGAGGAAACACACCTGTCATGTCTTTCTCAAGTCCCCAGCCCAACTTCAAGCACTTCTGGCATGAGTATGATAACATCTGCTGATCTCATGTTTGGTCTTCTCAACATTATCTGAATTAATATATGTCACACAATCCATGCTGCTGAGAAAACAAGTAAAAGTAATGTGGTTGCAGGAGAATAGGCAGAGTGGGAGAAGGACCCACATGCCAATGAGCTGCAGTTCCCTCACTGGGCACACAGACTTGTTTTAGCTAAGCCTGATGGTTTCCCAACAGCTGGTGTAACTCAGCACACCTCTGGCCCAGATCACCAGCACTGGCAGTCAAACCCTTGTTTCTCATGTCTTCAGCAAAGGCACTGGACAGACACATCCCTTGCTAGGCTCACAGAGAAGGTGCATGTGCTCAGAGTGGAGACAATTCACACCCCTTGGCCAGGCTCTTGCACGTGGTCCCAGGGACAAAAATGTCCTTTCCAGTATTGTCCAAGGAGTGCAATCAATCATGGGGTATGCAGATAGGAATGAATCCAAAGCAGGGCTTCAGAAGTTTCCTTGTGTAAATTTTCCATACTGTTATTTGTCTTTTGTTAAAACCAGGTGTGTATTAGTAATTAATTGCTGAAAGATTGAAAGTGGCACTTATCTCACTGACAAGTTTGTCACAAAACTTATTTCTGGATTAGTTTAAAAGACTCTGACTAAAATCCCTGATGGGGTCTGTGAACATCACACTGAAATGTCACTGAACTGGTGGGACCTGGATGTCTCCATGGCTGGTGAGGTTTGGAACACATCTGCCCTGGAAACTTGGAAGTTAGGGCTGCATTTCCATACCATGAGAAGATGCCACTGGAGTGGGAGAGGGAATTTCTCAGCAGATCAGTAGCCACTACAGATACTAGTATGTACCACAAGTGATGATGTGGGAAGGGAGGAGAGAGAATAGTGTTAACTCAGGTGCTGCCAGAGAAATGTTTGTACAGCTGGAACCTGGTGAATACCTGCTTGAATGCTCCTCCTCAGGAGTGCATCTCAAGTTTGACACCAACAACCTTTCTTCTGTAGGCATGCACCAACTGGACCCATCAGCAGAGCCCAGGCAGCTCTGGCTGGATGAGGATGGTTGGGTCGGGAGTAAGGAGGCTACAGCCATATCTTCAACAGGATCAGGAAGCTTCTCCACTGCCCTCAAGAGGGAAGGGATGGGGTCATCCCCATCATCCTTATGTGGCTGAGGTTGTCTCTGCCTTGGTCTGGGGCAGTGGGAGGTTTCAGGGAGAAATCAGCAGTTGTCCTGGCTCCATGGAGAGGCAGTGATTGGTGTAGCTGCTTAGTGGTCATTTGTAGCTGCTCTGCTCTCTTAATTTAGCCCCCTACAAGGTGCACATTGAAAAGTGTGACTATTAGTGCTTCCTATTCAAGTAGGAGGGAAGAAATATGGAATTAGCAGGGTGAAATTCCCCTCAGGCATGTCGGAACTGCAGTGCTGGAATCTGCAATGCCTTCATAGAAATATACAGATATCCCAAAACAAGTACTTTCCCAATAAGCTTGGCTTGGAAAGTGAGTGCAGCTGCCCTCATGCCTGGTACACCCCACTTAAATACATGCACTGAACAAAAATCATAACCACAGTATTTCTCTGCCTTCCTCTCAGGGTTTTCATGACTGGGATTTAGCACACAATCTATAGAGATATACGTAAGGTGTCAACCATTATTTAGGAATTCCTTCCTGGATGCTGCTTAACTTGAAACCAGTGAATTTGTTCCAGTGTTTAGTATGATGGCAAATGAACATAAATGAATATTAAGCAGTAAAGTATCACAAAATTGCCTATGTCTTTCAGTTGCCCATGTGTTTGATACCAGCATATAGCATGATCACACACAACTGTCAAATAGGATGCTCTATATAGAAACAACATCAGCCCAAAATACAGCCACAATGAGTGTTGACCTGGTTCAAAGTTGCTTAAAGCTTACTGAGTTCTTTGAATCAGTGCACCAGTTTCAAAACACACTTCTGGATGTGTTTTGAGTTCATACTTGTACAATGTTGCTGTTTATGCTTAAGCTATTCTTACAGTAATACAAACAAGCAAATATTTACAGTGGTGTGCTTGCGTAAAATTGAGCAGACTGATTTTTTTCTTTGCCACACACAAAAAAAAAAAAAAAAAAAAAGAGAAAAAAAAGAAAAAAACAAAAAAGAAGAAGAAAAGAAAATTGCCTTGAGTCTCACAGCCTGTTTCAGTGTGCAGCAAGAGGGAGCTGTCCCAAGGGGAGCTGCTCACATCTCTTCCTTATCCCCAGATACAGCCATGGCACCCGCAGGCGATTAAAGCAGTAGCCAGCCGGCTGCAAAGAACATGAAGCTACCACGCATTTTTGACCACACAGAGCTCCAGGAGTACCACTTCCTCCTGTTTCTCTGTTTGGTTCAAGACCCAACCAGATTTAAGAATACAATAATCAGTTCAACAAGCTACAAGAGCAAAATTTTGATTATCATGATCCTACTGGGTATTTTCTCCTTCCCTTTTGGAGTGGCTGGCATGGTGGCAGCAAGATGACTCGTCACGGTTGTCCCAGACGTGCGTGCTGTCAGTGCCGATGCCCCGAGCTCTGGCGTCAGTGGCGGTCATAGGCAGCAGCAGCGGCTGGTGCGGCTGCTCCACGGGCTGTGGTGCTGTAGTAGTAGGGGGAGCCTGTGAGAGATGAAACAACTGTGAGGAAGACAAAGGTGGAAAAGTGCCAGCTTGCACAATAGGTGTCAGAGAGCTCTCCAGCCAAAGCTTCAATAAAGGCTGGGTAAATAGAGTGAAAACTGCATTCATGCATTCCGCATGAGAAGGAAGCTACCATTGCTCTGCATTGCTGCTTGCTGTTTGATACCTTCTTGGATTCCTTCACTCAAAACATCAACTTCATTTACTTTGTTAAAAAAGTTAGTTACTTTTCAGAACAGAAAGTCAAGATATTCCAACCCCAATATACTACCATACTCTGACTTTACTTTCCCTCCTCCTTTTAAAAGGAGGAGGTTGAATCCCAAAGCATTCGAAGTATTTCAGTGAAAGCACATGTTTACCAAGAAAAGGCCTGAAAAACATTGGTGAAAATCCTCTGTCCTGCAGGGCTAAGTTCTGGTAGAAAGGATGATTACCCAAGGATCACCAAGAACCTGGACTATTGTTTGAATGAGGAAGAGTTTTGGACTGGTATCCTGAGGGATACCAATCTGTCCAGCCAGCCAGCACCAGTTTTAAGAAACCTCCCAAGCACACGTGCAATGAAAACTATTCCAATCCGTCCTAAGAAGGGAGTTTTCTGTCTTCAAGGTGCTACCAGTTTGGTCTGCAAGCCACCCGTTTCACATGCACGGGATGTAAGGCACATCACAGTGTGGAAGAACTCCCCTGGAAGGACTCATGCTCAGCCACATGCATCTGAGACTATTAGGGAGGTTTTGGGTGAGCAACAATGAGCCAATGCAAGTAACAGCTCTGGATTAGTCAGGGCTTTAGGGTTTATTTTCATGAGAGGCCCTGTCTGAGAGCTTTCTTCCATCCTAAGCTCCCTGCCTCCAACACACACAGGAAAGCAGTCTATCAGACATTGTCAAGGGTCTTCACAGCCCTGGATGTGACTTGCTGCAGGGGCAGTAACTTCTGCTGCTTCAGTGACACAGAAGAGCTGGCCCCACCAGGAAAAGGTGATGCCGCCAAAGCTCAGTGGGGGCTGTGGATCCCTTAGGAAAGCACCAGTGGCAGCAAAGACAAAGGTGAATTTTTAAATTTTTCACTTCCCATCCCAGACTCTAGCAAACACTGATCCTGCAGGTCCAGTGGTAGGTTGCTCAGCCTTTGGGCATAGCCTGAGTGTGGCAGTGCCCCAGTATTTCTACCACCATGGCCCTGCACACCCTCTGGAGCTGGAAGGAAAACCCAGCTGGCATGCCAGGTGCTATTGGTAACATGCTCTGCGCTGAGCCAAAAGCCTTCCCCTCTGGGAGGCTGGAGAACCTCCTGCCATCTCCTTTTATTGTACAGCTTCCAGATTAATGCTTTGCTGTTCACTCCAAAACAACCTGAGTGTTACTTGAGGGCTGCTGATTGAAAAGCCCAGGCAGAAAGAGAGAATCACACAGCCAGACTCTTAAGAGGAAGCTCAGGGAAAGTTGCTGTTAACCATTGGCAAATGCAGGGCTACCTCCCTGCTTTGGGTCCTATAGGATCAATCTGACAGTCAAGTCCAGCTGTTCCTTCTAGGCTGCTTTTGTCTAGAGTGCCACATTAGGAGATCAGCTCAGGCTTCATCACCAGCCTCCAGCTTTTCATTTCCAAGGGAACACAAGCTGATGCATCCAAAAAACAGAGCATAGGCAACATTTGCTCTTGTCCAGTATGTACAATACGCTGCTCAGCACAGTCAGTCAGAGGAGAAAACATCAGGAGAAAACATCATCATGATCAGTGTCCTACCACAGCATGTGGTACTCTGCTTCTGCAGCCCAGAGGAGTCAGAAACAGAGGATTTTGGCTACTGGAGTGTGTCTCCTGCACAGAGCTGTGGCATAACAGGAGCTAGTACACAATGTGTAGGCCTGTGCTGTCCTCAGTTGCATCCTTAGTGACCCAGACATCCAAAATCAGACTAACCCACTGCAAAGGGCTGGGTTTAAACAAAGTAAAGCAGTCTTCAGGAGTGTGATCCTAGCTAACTAGAAAGATAGTTTTACTGTACACAAGAGTAACTCAAGAGAGTCCATGAAATCACTGGCCAGGATTACTGCAAAGATGTCTGTATACAAACTCCTAGGCAGGAGCCAATCCAACCTAGGTTTATTTACTAAAAGTTCAAAAATTTAAGCCATAGCCAATGGTGTTATAGCAGATCCCTTCAGCAGATCATCATTCCATTTATGTTTGCACAACTGTAGTCTTGTGTTACCTGCTGAGGGCACCACAACTGCTATTCTGGCCTGGACAGATAGTCTTCTTCCAGCTAACTGACATCAGGTTAAGGAGCTCCAGCCTCAGGAACTATATTTCCTGGAGAATACTGGAAAGCTTCACAAGGACAGTGAAAACCATTCTCATGGGTAGCCTAAAATTAAATACTGTATACTTAATTCCCAGACAAACAGAAGCTATTGAAAGCGCGGAAACCTTCCCTGGTCAAATTGGCCACTCTTGAATGACCAAAGGCATAAGTTAACATCTCATCAGACTTTGAAATGTGCATGCCATGTCTAGCTGGGGTTTGGAGGGCTTCCTTCTTGGGGGTACCCAGTTTGCTGGCCCATGTCCCCTCATGGCCAATTCAGCTGCACAGATGTCCTTGGGGATAGTGGCATGCAGTACCTTGAGGTAAAACGGCTCACAGCCACTGAAGACCCAGGTGGAACTGCTGTCCTCTCCAATCACAGCACCAGGAGGTCAATGTGGAGCAGGCAGTGATGCTGCTCAGCAGAGATCCCAGTCCCCACAAGCACCAGCACTAGCACTAGCCATGGCAACTCAGCTCAGGCAGAGGGGTGAAAAACACACAGGAGGGATCCAGCAGCACCAAACAATTTCACCCTGACGCAGGAGCAGTGTGTGGGTCCCACCAGAGCTGGATGCAGTGCTTTCTGAGGTTTTGGGATAAATGGGGTCTTTCGAGGGTCAGAGCCATTTTTTTCCCCACTCTCTCTTCCTTCACTGCTGTTCTGACTCAATGCAGCTACAAAAAGCCCAATATTTCTCCCATACATTCCAAAGGCCTTACATTTCTCTCAAGTTAGATTTTGCGAGTTTGCCTTTCAGCTGTGCAATCAAAGAAGCTTGTATTTAAAGTGAAAAATGAAACCACTCACTCTTCCTGTCACCATGCCCCCATCCAGAACAGACTAGTCCATCCTTCTGTCATTTTTCCTTTCTAATTCATACTATCATCAATTTATTTCTTGACACAGTCATTTCTAGTGCCTACTTGTTCTCTAATCTTTCCACAGAATCCCACAGAGGAATTGAATCTAATCCTAATTGAGAGGCTCCAAGCCCTGCCCTTTCATGATGCCTTGCCAGCACTGGCAGACATGGCACTGCAATGGTGCAGCCAAACCCTCCCAACCAGCTTACAGGGCCCTCATCTCTGTGTGAGCAGGGACACTGCATCAAACAGAACCCACAGCGAGCAAGATTAAGCCAAATGCTACAAGCCAGCACAAAACTGGACTGTTTTTCCTCATTAGACAGTGTTGCTGTTATCTGCTCATAGCATGCACATGTTGAGCTGATCCTATGCT
The DNA here is from genome assembly GCA_013401135.1 of Cettia cetti. Lineage (NCBI taxonomy): Eukaryota > Metazoa > Chordata > Aves > Passeriformes > Sylviidae > Cettia > Cettia cetti. The sequence continues at coordinate 24,924 of VZUI01039735.1, forward strand.
GGTGTGCACCACATGGGCCAACAGTAATGGCCTGAGCCCTAGACATGCACGTTTGCCTCCCATGCGCTCATGCATGTGCTTCCATGTGCAGGTCATTTGCGGGACAATGTGGAGGATAAAAAAAAGAAAGGAAGAAAGGTGTTCCATCCCTCAACTCTTTGTCTGGCTTTGAGATGGAGACACATACTTCAACCACTAAGCCAAACCACACAAGTGGCCAGGGTTTATGTCCTCTTGGCAGCACATTCCTCCAGGAACTTAGGGTCTGTCTTCACTCTTGCCGTGGTTGAGGTGGGACTGAGTCACCCCCACCCCTCCCCACAGCAAAGCTGATCATATCTCTGACACCCAGAAAGGTGTGGGTGCCACCAGGGCTGATGCAGGATGCAAGAGCTGCAGCAGATCAACTGACTTCTTCTGCCCCTGCTTCTGTTGACACTCTGGAGGACCATGGGTTGATTGTCTCCTCTTGCCCAGAAGCCATGGGACAGAGCATTTGGGACTGCCCCAGAGAGAAAGGAGCACAGTCCCAAATCCTCACTTATTTCACAACAGCTGGGGCAGAAGAGGCTTGGTGCGTAGTGCAGAGAAGTGAGAAGCACCAAAGCAAGGGCAGGGCAGACAGCAGGGTAATGCTGAGTAGCTGGTGCTCTGCTGGGGCCAGAGAACCAACTCCCAGTGTCTGCATGAATATGGTTGTGCCTTTCCCATGAGACACCACAACCCTCCCTACTGCTCCACACATACAGGACAGACTGGGGACTAAAAACCAAAGCTTCCTTACCATCCTCATCTCTCTCTCTTTATTCTCCCAAAATATAATTTTTGAATTCAAGTATCCCTTCCTCCACTTGCAAATCATGGCATTTCTCCTTTTAGCTCCTCTTTCACAGATCTCAGACTTGTGTGATTGCTGTGGTGCAATTCTTCCTTGCCAGCACAGGGAATTAATTGAATGTAGGTGCTGCTAAGTGCTTACAGTATTACACTCGCATCTCAGTGAAAGGAGCAGGACTTTGTAAAACAAACTGTGTCAGGCAATGTACCAGTCCTGATTAATTTTGTCAAGGTTTCTGCTCTGAGGCCGATACTGCCAGAGCTTGTTCTCAGGAGAGAATTACTAAATGCACTCACGTATACTCCTGAGAGGAGTGGAAGCATCCTGGATATAGTTCAAATTAACCTATTCTCCACTGCATGTGCCCAGGCTCATCACACAGCACCTTCTGGGTGTGCAAGGAGACTTGGGGCAGGTTTTAAAGACCCTGCCACAGACTCCTACTTGCCCTAATTACCAGTGGGATTAGCAGGAAATAGGGAGAAGGTATTGCAGGATCAGGCTTCCAGTGACAAAAGCAGAGCTGTGGATAAGAAAGATCTCTGCAAGGCACAACAGACATCTGACCCATAGACTGTGGCTGATTGCAGACACATTCTTGATCAGATCATGCCACTGTACTTGGACCTATCTGTGGTCAGACAAGTGGATTCCCTCTCCAGGAAACTCCAGCCCCGCCCTGTTCTGCGACTAGACTGAACTGAAATGGTAAGTTCATCTTTAGGGCTTGCTGCAGAATGGAAACTCACATGGTTCTTTTTGTTTGGGGGGTTTTGTTTGTTTGTTTGTTTTAAATGCTGAAACAAATTATATTGAAGAGGACAAAAATAAGTAAGCCAAGATGATATATTTTACATTTTCCAACAGAAAAAAACCCCCAGAAATAATCAGCGTTGACATTATAGCATGAAACACTTCAATCACAAGAAAACTGCAGTTTCTAGAAAAATATTATACCCTCTGATTCTTTTTGTCCTTGCATCATTTAAACACATGTTCACAGCATGCTGCTAAGTAAATACTGCTGAAGAAATCCCCTCCAGCCTCATAATGAGCTTTTCTGTGAGGAGAACATCATCCCCATAACTGCTCATATGTCGAACATGAGTCAGAATTTGACCCCCAAATGCATGATCCAAAAAGGAAATGTGAAAAAGAGGATGAATACAGAAAAAAGGGAATGGCACAGGTAAAAGGTCCTGGCAGCAACACAGTTGTCTCATGACCAGCCTCTGTTGAAATCTGCTGACCCAAACCTAACCATGTCCACCACCTTCAGGGCATCACAGTGACGAACCCTGCCCAGCACCCTGGACACCATGCTCAGAGCTGGTGTAGGCCCCCCATCTCAAAAAAAGAGCTGAGCAGGCCATGGGTGCAACCTGCTGCTGACAGAATGAAAGGGCCGCAGTCCATGCCTTTGGGGTTGCTCAAGAATGGCTTTGGGATGGCTCCAGATAGTGTGCACAACCTTCTCATGAAGGTGGATATCCATGGGCAGAAACATAGTAAACAGCCCAGAAGCCTCTCAAAAAGCCCTGTCTTCATGCAGAAGGGCAGGATGAGAGCCGGGTTGTCATCTATTTTTAGTATCATGACAATTTCCTTTAACACTTCAGAAGGAAAATTTGAAAAGTTACACAAAACCTGGCTTCCCAGGTCTATCCATGATGCGGAACATTGCTGAAGCAGCTTTCCTGAGTCAAAAGGAGTTGCAAAATGAGAAATAAAGAAAGCATGATGCTTGCTCTTGCCTCTGGCAAAAGCATCTTTTCCATGCTGTTCAACCAAAATTCTGCCAGCACCGCTGGCTGTGGCCATGGAAACAGTAGGTTTGAGCATGGGGACTCCCCTGGCTTTGTGCAGCTATGCCCATCCATATTAGCTGAAGATCTGTCTGTTGATTTATGATGGAAGCACTAACAAACCCTTAAATGTGGCACAGCAAATAACAGCATTATACCAGCACCATGGCATGAGAGGCAGAGGCTGTCTATTGCTCCCGAAGGATTTGTTTAAGGACAAGAACCATGATGAATACAGCCTGGGTGGTTCAATTACATGGGGACTCAATTACTTAAAACAAAGAAAGTGGATGAAAAAAGTACGACAAAAATTCAAAATTATTTCGCTGCTGGAGGTCACATATAACAGCCCTGTCATCCATAAATCTGGAAATCTCTAAGGCATGCTTCTCCTGTGTTGAGAGATGACAATTAATTGGTATTTTACTTACCTCATCCATGCAAATTATGCAGGGAAAAATTCTAATTACTGCATGCTACATGTATATAAGGTCAAAGTGGGCCAGCTTTTGACGGGGTGTAAAATGGATTATGTTTATCCTTCACATGAGGGCCATGATCCTGCAGGAGTTACAGGGCTTCTGTCTCCCATTGCTCATAGGGATCATGCTGGCATCAGTGAGGCTGTACCAGTGGTCCCTTGCTGAGGAGAGATGGAGTGGGCATATATACAACCAGGAGGCAAACACAACACTAGATCAGGGAGAAATGCAAAGCACATGCGCAAGCAAGCAGCAATGGCACAGGACACAGTGGAGCTTACAATTGGCTGTAAGCAAACTGTCACCACAAGTTTTGTCTGAACAGAGCCCTTTACCCTCAAAAAAATGGTGACCCTGCTTTCCAGCAATACCCTATATCTCTGGAAGGAATTTTAGCAGAAGCAGGAAGACAAGACATTTAAGCCAGGTTTTATTGTTGGCGAAGTGAACCAGGAGCAATTGTGCACTCCCATGGAGACCTGCAGTCCCATTCTGGGTCTAAGCATGACTGAGGACAAGCTGGGACACATTCTGCCCACCCCAGGGCTGAACAAACACTGCACACCTTGCGCTGATCTCTCAAGACAGGGGCAAACACTTACCCAGGAGTCCAGGGTTGGGAAACCTCCAGGAGTCGTTGTATGTTGAATATTGTGGGTGGCTGTATGGGCTTCCAGAAAACTCGCTCCCTAAGTTAAAGAGACAAAGACAGAATAAAAGGTCATTTGATTTGTGATGACAGTTACCATTCTGGGATAAAGGGGCTCTCCATTGTGTGCTCTGCACCACTCACAGCCACAGTAAAAGCACTAGTGGACACTCTGCCTTGAGTAAGGGGAATATGGGTGGGTAAACTATAAAGTAAATAGGTGCAGACATTTTTTATGTCTTTTTTGTACTGCAGCCCAGACCTCCTGAACTTGCTGCAGGAGCAAGGAAATTAGGAGGGATGGAGAAGCCTCTGGGACACACTGATGGGATTGGCCTTTGCCTCTCCAGCCCTACAGGACTAAGGGTGAGAAGTATAATACAAGGACAGGGCTGTCCAGATACAATCTTTACTGCAAAAGAAGATGAACCAGCCAATTTCTAGATATAGGATACCCTTCATGGAGAACATGGTCATGGCCTCAGATATTTCTTCAACACTGTAAGGAGTTGGAGATGGGATGTTTGCATCAGTTTCAGATTGATTTGAACCCTCCAGACAGAGGCACAAAAAGGCTTGAAAAATTATGGCTATTTATCTCATCATCAGCTCCCATTCTTCCCATCTGTTTGTTCTCTTCACATGTCACCTGCTTCATACTGCAGTCTTCAGCTGCAAGCTCTTCAGAACAGAGCCTTGCACCATGGGGCTCTGACCTGGCCCCTCCACCACACGAATACCAGTGCTGCTGCTGTTTTATTAGGAAATGTTCCTTGAATTACCTGAGATTTCCTCCTCTCTCTTTTTCTTTCTCCTTCCCTTCACCCTCTCCCACAAGTAAATATATAAAAGCACAGCACAGCACATCATAGCAGGAGAAAGGGTATATTTCTTAAGGCAAGATTTGAGAAATGACAGGCCACAGCAGATGCTTGCCATGACCTGTGCCTGCTTCGGTCCTTGGCATTGGCATAGCCATGACCCCACGCCCAGCAGCTGCCGTAACCCCAGCCAGGCAGTGGACCCCCGACACCATGTCCTGAGCACCTCAGGCTCAGCACCCCTGTCCCATACAGTCCATTGACGCAACCTGGAGACCACATCTGGGTCCCCTGGTCAGTGAGCGGCCATGGTTTAGGCCATTTGCTGGCACATTGGATCCAGGAAAAAGGGGATGATGTCACCAAAACATAGGGTAAGTCCAGGATGGCTTGATCTCCCCATGATTCTGCTTCAGTGAAAACAAGCTGCCTCTCCAACTGCATGACAAGATGAATAGACTGAGTGTGCTGACAGCCGGAGCAGCCCATCACCAGTCTGCTACAGGAAGTGTTTGTTAGCATCTCTTCCTTGCTTTTCTGCAGCCCTTTGGACCCAAGAGACTACACTTACCAGGATCAATGTACTCTCTCTCCCCAACACAGCTTCCACAGAGAGAAGCGCTTCCACACTCAGCACACCTTGTTGTGCCAACAACTCTTCACAAGCTCAGAGTAGGTTTTCCTTATTGCCTCTAAGGAATGGCATTAATTCACCCTGAGCCAGGAAAAACTGAGCTGTTTCAAACCTTTCTTCCCAGGGCTGGGAAGCTACACAGTACCTACACAGTACACTGTACATACAGTTCTTCTCTGCTCCTGTCCCTATAGATGATAGATGACTTCAATGCTGGAAGGTTACCTCTGTCAGAGTGCTCATCTAAAAGAGTAAGGCACAGCAAAGTTGACAATGCCCAAAGAGATGTTAGGAGCCACTCGACTTAGTGCAGCCACTGGCAAGAGCATCCCCATTGCCTTCCACCAGTCAGGGATCCATCTCTCTCCTGCAGGACACAGCAGTCCTCTCTGCTCCTTTCTACCTCTGCATCACCACAATTGAGGCTAATGTCTCACCCAGAGTCCTTCCTGATTCTTTCCCGCTTCTATAGCCCCTGGGCTTCCAGCTCATCTCTGGCCCATTTCTGTGTTTCTGGTGTTTGCACAAGTCTGCAAAGCACAAAGGCAGCCTGTCTGGGAACTTCACTTGTGAGAGTCACGATGTTTCTCAGTCCCAAAGTCATGGTGACATTCTCCTGCCAATCTGTGGCACACAAAAATCCTTCCATCCTCTTTTACCAGAAGGCTATCACACACCACCTTCCCTAGGGGTTGCATTTCTTCCTCTCCACAGGGAAGTGAGATTTTCAAAGGTTTAGCCCAGTTTAGTTGCACAAAACAGCTGTGCTGTCCGAATGACATGACACACAAAAGGAGATGGGACCGAGTCTTGCTGCTGCATTGTCCCTGAGAGCTGTGCAGTGCATGGACACAGGGACAGAGTGGACAGGACAACAGGACAGAACTAGATCCCTGTTGTGGGCTGTTTGCACGGAGCACACAGAAGAGCTTGTCTTATCCTTTGTGCATCAGGAGCATCCCAGGCTTGAAAATAATGCTCAGAGTGTGCTGTTGCATGCCTGCAAGAGCTTCATCCCAAGGGGGAGCATTCTCCCCTTGGACGACACAACACCTCATTTTCTGCTGTCCCAGCACTCTCCTTCTCTCCCTCGATCCCTTCCTCCCTCCTTCCATTGCTCTCTCCCTCCCCTCTCCTATTCTCCTGGAGCTGCACAGTCCATTCCAGGCTGATGCTGTGCACACCATGGAGTGGGCAGAAGCACTTTACAAACGTTTATCACTGCTGCAGCAGGGCTGTGGGTGGGAATGGGCTGACATTTCATTGTTTCATCCTCTCCTGTCTTGCCCTCCTCCCCCACCATCCCCACTGCCCTCCTCCCCACACTCACACACAGACACACATCGTGGACCCTCTCTGGGGGATGCTCCAGTGCCTGTCAGGCTGAGGCTTCCAATTCTCTGTTTTTTATGCCTCAGTGGTCAGGGTGTCAAGCTCCTGCAGTACAGACCAGCCAGAAGCTCGAGGAGTCACTGAGCACCATCAGCTCAGTGACAGTATTGCTTGCTTCTTAACATACTCTGCATATCCATCAGCCTTGCCGGGGGAGGGGGGAGGGGGGAAGAGAGAGAGAGAGGGAAGGAGGGCAAGTAGGAAAATGAGAGGAAAGAAACGTGAAAGAAGGGAGGGGAAAAGGAGAAGTGGGGGAGAAAATCTCAAGCCCTGTTATTACCACCACAGGACTTGGGCAGACAAATTGTACAGCCCTAAGTGAAACTAAGCTAGATGAATGAACACTGCATGACTGCCTCACAAATTTCACCAGATATTCCAAGGTCCATCAACTACACTTCTTGACAGCACTTCTTAGCAGACAGCCCTCGCCCCATTCAAAAACAAACACCACGGATCAGCCATCCAAGGATGCACACACACACACACACAGAGCGTGTCGTGCACACTGACTGCTGCAACATGAGGAAAGGGTGGGAACCAGACACATCCCTCCTTCATGTGAAATAGCAAGCTTCCTCCTCAGTAGTTCTCACCTCACTGAAACACAAAGACAAAAAACAAAGGACTCCTGCTAGAGTTAGCTCACCTCTTTGCCACAAACCTGACTCTACACTCCTCACATAGGTGTAGCCCAAAAGGGGTCTGATCGTTCCATCACCCCTGCCAGAAGCAGAGGTAAGGAGAGGAAAGAAAAAAGACTGATTCCCAATAACACTGCTGCTACAAGCCAGTGGCAAGCCCTGGGAGATGCATTCCACCATGAGGAAGTGAGACAGAGATAGACAGTCTGATGGTGGTGGATGGATCTTCCGAGGCTGCAAAACAGTACTGGACACGCGGCAGCATTTTTTTCTCTGGGGACTGTCAACTCATGTTTACCAGTCTTCTCGGTTTTAAGGTAAGCTTTCTGAAAATTTTCTTTCTGATTTGTAGAGAAACTGAAAAGCATGAGTGTAAAAATCTCAAGAATTAAGAGACAGATGAAAAAAAATCATCATGTCTTCCACACTGCTGTGGCTTTAGAGAACTGCTGCTGCAGGGAATGGGAAGGATGAAGGCACATCCAGGTACCTGGGCATGGGGCAGAAGGATAACTGAAGAAAAGCAGAAGGATGTCAAAGCATGGCCAGCTCTTACAGAGGCCATGTTCGGCCAAGGTGTGGAAACTTCCCAGGATGGAAAAAGCCTGACCACTGTCATTCCACTACACCATCCAAAAATGCAGAGTACCTGGCTGCAGCCCTATGAAGCACAGCAGTCATGAGTCTTGGGACTGTGTGACAACACCAGCAGAAAACAGCAGATTAGTCAAACATAATTGTCCAGCTGCTGGTACTTTTGGACTGATATTGAGCAAATACTTTTGGACAGAATTTGAGGAAATAATCTGGAAAGGAGTTTCATATGTCACTTCTAAGTATAACTGAAGTCTCAAAAGACCTCATGAATCAGAAGTTCCAGAGCTAGTATAGCTCAACAAGAACACTGGGTTAAGATTTTTCCATATTCTCTTCTTTCCCTCAAGGAATTTTCTCCCATTTGTTGCCTCAAAGATGATAACTATGACGCTTAAGAGACAAAAGACATGTCTGGGAGGAGAAGGGGTAAGAGTGCAGTTTGCTACCATCTCTTAGCTGGGGGTCTTTCTCTTGAGAAGCGCACAGATACTGCAAGATTTTGGCTGGGAGGTGAGAGACTGGGCTCGGGGCCCTAGCTCGCTCGCTCACTCTCGGGATCAGAGAGGGGAGGTCGTGGTCTTGGTGTTGGGCTGTTGCTGCGGGGAGAATTTGTCACCACTGCAGAATTCTGTCCTTCACTTCTTCTCCTTACCTTTGGTAAGCCTTTGCTCGAAGGAGCGGCTGTTTACTGGGACCTTTTCAACACTGCAAACGACCCTCACCATCTGCTCAGGTCCCTCAGGGGAAAATTTGGGACTCCAGAGGGAGCATCTCCCAGCTGGTTGCAGGAAACTGGCTGCCACTGCCCAACTCCTCTGTTTCTGCCACTGCTTCAGGCTTCTTGCTACACTTTACCCATATCTGCCCAGACCCCCACAGCTCCTGGCTCCTGGCTTTGGAGATGTTGCTATACTTTGTTTTGCCACTGCACATGTGCTGGCCTCTGCTGTTCCAGCCTGAGGTTCTTGCTACAGTCCATTTCACCAGCCAGTGGGGCACTGAGGCTGGCTGCTCCCCATCAGTTTGCCAAGGAGGGCTTTCTTCTGGAAATCCCTTTTCCATCTCCTCTGCTGGCTCACCCGCCATCACCCATATGGAGAGACATGGCCATGTTCTTGTAACAGCGCCCCCTGCAGGCGCGGAGGAATCATGGCAGTGCCCTGCCCTGCCGGGAGCGCCCCTGCCGGCAGTGCCTGGAACTGCACCCCATGGGGAAAGTGCCTGCAGCAGAGAAGGCTTGGTTGGCTTTCTGGTTTAGCCTGTTTGTTGGTGCTGCTGTTGTTGTTCATTTGCCTTGTTTTATATTTATATATACATGTATATATGTATATATGTGTATATATATATATATTTAGCAAAAAACTGTTATTCCTTTTCCTGTATCTTTGCCTGACAGCCTGTCATTTCAAAGTTAAAATAATTTGCAGTGTAGGAGGCCATATTTTCCTTTCCAAGGGAGGTTCCTGTCTTCCTTGTCAGGGACCTGTCCTTCAAACCAAGACAAAGAACCAGCTACACACAGAGAGGCACAGGTTTGGACACCCTTTGCTGAAGCAAAGGTTTTTGCACAAGCCATTGGGATGTGGACAAGCCATCAGGAACATGGGGGTAGATACTTGTAATGGTTACTAGTAATACAACACACAGGTGATGGATCTGCAGGTGATATAACATGCAGGTGATGTAATGCGTCTTCCTCCCTGCCACAGCCATGTGATAGCTCCCAGCTGTCACCCAACAGGGAGGATGACCATGACCTGGCAGCTGTGCCATCCCTCCTGACAGAATTGTTGCAGCCACTGGTTTCTCCACTAGTGTCCACTGCTGGGCCTTTTTGTTAACTAAGCTCTGCATTTAGAACAATGTGTTAGCCCTTCCATTTGGGAAGAAATTAAAATAAACCAGGAGAAATTATATTCAATAAACACAATGCCTTAAGAGACAAGAATAGAAGATCGGGGGACAAAATGCAGAGTTAGGCCAGAGCAGCAACATCTTCAACACTCCTTCTAGGGGTTTTGGATAAGTTTAAAAACTATCTGTTGTATTTGTCCCTAGGTTTGTTTCCTGCAGACAAACCCATCTCCCTGTTAGTGCAAACTCCTGGTGCCTCTACCTTTCCCTTCTACCGAGGAATCTCACTGCAACTTTTTAAAATTAACATTCTCATGACTTTTATTTGTTTTCTATCGTTTTATTTTAAGGAAGTAATCACATGGATCATAAATTTCTTCAGTGAATTCCAATAACAATCATTACCCTGGTAAGCAAAGACATGCTTGACTGCATGGGGAGCAGGCATAAGCACTGCACTGAGCCATGTGTTCACACCCACACATCACTGGCTGACTCTGTGAGGAAGCAGCTATCCAAACAGAGCCTGGAAATCTGTTACATCAGAGTTCTGCCTGCCACAGGGCCAGCCATTGCCTGAGCTGGAAGATATAAATCAAAGCAGAAGCTTCTCGTCACCCTGGGCCAACACCACCCCAGAGACAGATTCACGATCCAGCACCTCAGGCAGCACCTCACATAATGTCAGAGGGACAAACAACTGTGGGGCATCCTGAAGGGCAGGAAAAGGGTCTGGGCTCTCAGCATGGTTTTGCCTCAGTAAAATGAATCCACATCAAGCCATTGGAGTGGCTTAGGGTGAGAAAGAATGAGGTTTGCAGTCCTGTCTGGGAAACTGTGCCTCTGAAGCTCACAGGACTCATTCCATTAGAAGTTTTCCCCATGAACAGGAGAGCTGGTAAAAACCTTTCAGTTGATACTCTATCACATGAAAAACATATTTTACATCACTAACATATTTTTGACATATTGGACAATAGAGACAAAATTCTTCTGTGAGAGTCAGATTTGGGTTTTTGTTTTGTTTTTTTAATCCGTTGTTTTCCAAACAAATATTTTCCTTTTAAATTCAGAGAAATACTAAATTTTCAAATTGAGTTCAGTGAGGCTAAAAAATAAAAGAAAACTTAGCCAAACATCTCAGTGGTAAATTAACCTTATCTTTGAAAAGAAGAAAGAACAGTACCTTTGAAGAAAATTCCACAGTAATTTTTATTGTTGGTTTTTGTTTTGATTGAATCCCGGACTTTCTTCTAACCTCAACATTCATTAGCAAACAGCAGGATCAGAGATATAGATTGCTCTGATCTAAAAATACCAGCTGCATTTAACCTGGGGGAGCAGCAACCCAGGGCATGCCACAGGCTAACCACCAGTCACCTGCCAGGTATTCTCCTGGCCCCTCACTGGCTCTTTCTGCAGAAGTCCCACAGGAGGAAGGAAATTGATCACTGTGTTTTATGCTCTGCACATCGAGCACATTTGGTTGCTAACTTGTCTTCTCTAGACCAAGCAGTCAACATGCTACAGAAGTGTCAAAAAATGGGGGAAATTACCAAACTACAGCCCTACTGTAACAAAGCAGGTTCCACCCCCGCTGCCCCCCACCAGGGAAGAAGCTGAACAGGAAAATACACTGTATCTAGCAAAAGCCTTCCATTATCCACCCAATTTGTCTCAGTGAAGATACTCAGGGTCAAAACCAGCTAACATCCAGGACACGCCAGTGGGATTCATAGATGAATCTTTGAAGGGCAGGCTCGGAGGATTTTCTCAAGACTGTGTTACCAGAAACTATGCCAGGCTAATTGACACATCCAATATGTGGTAATGGATGCTGCAACCAGATCCCCCTGGAAGGATCTGGCAGCCTGGGGGCCAATACACCCCTTTCAGATGCCACTCTTATGCCCATTCCTGCAAGCAATGCATATGCCGCCCCAAAGAGACGTATCTTCACTCTGAGCAGAGTCACGCATGATGGCAGCCCCCTGAGCTCACATGGTACTTGGGCAAGCATGGGTTGTGGTGGGAAAAACCTTTAATAAAAAGAAATGTTTTCCAAAGGGGCTGAAAAATGTAATTTTGGAAAACCTCTTCAGGGAGTAGTTTCAAAAAAAGGAAGCTGCTTTTCAAAACATCTGAGGTCCTCTGTATCAAAATGGGAAGCTGCTCTACTTATTGAACCTTCACTTACCTGGCATTGTATCCAGCAATCTATTTATTGTCACAAGAAAGAAGTGAAAAAAAAAAGCATTAATAACGGAAAAATGGAAATGCTTTCTGTACAATTAATATTCCACCCCCAGCCTTTTTTATTCCTATGATGGAATTGAAAATTGAAAATAATAGATTTCAAAAGAACAGGCCTCACAAATGTTTTTCAAGTAAAACTTTTTTTACACAGAACAAAACTTTCACTTGATCTTAAATGAAAACGAACTCTGACCAACAGTGAGTCCATAGAGAAGTAAACCTTTTACCCATGTTCTTTCAACATGACAACATGACAAAACTGCATCAAACATTTCATCCACCTTTAGCCAAGACAGAGTGTCTGGAGCTGTGATGTGCTGCAACCATCAGGCCAACCCTGAGACACTGGCTTTCACAGGTTCCTAGGTAGTGCCACTAATCTGTATTAATAATTAGACAGCGCTCTGCCTGTAGGAAGAACCGCCAGAAAATGTGGCAATAACTGTTAATTACAGGGCCAGTGGTACAAGCTGAGCACCTGCAATGCCCTCCTTAAACAAGTCTGAACAAACGGAGGAATTCTTTTGTTAGAACTATTTTCACTCCTAAAAGCAGGAGGAACAACCCACTTTTCTTTTTCTCCAAGAAGCTACAATACATACTTTAATAAAAATAAATATATAAAACTATACACTTCGTGTTCATTTACCTACAGACACTATCACAGCAATCCAGCTGTATGCTACCTTGACAAATGCTGGGTCCAAAACAGAGGGTCGACTCCCATGGGAGGTGGGGTGTTGCATACTGAGCCACTGGCAAGGGGACCAGGTAGTCTTTCCCTGGGATGTCAGGGACTTCAGCAGCAAGGGTGCACATACAAACACTACCCCCATATAAGGACAGATACACACTAACCACACTAACAAAGACCTGCCAACATGGACACACAGATATGTGCATGCTCCTTGCATATGCAAGCTTGTAAATCCACTGGCAAATCTGCTGTAAGTGGATCAATAGATCACTTACAATCATCCATGATCCCTCATACACTCACCAAAAGCACATCCAGTCCATGTCTGTCCCATCTTGCAGTCATTGATTAGCCCTTCATAGAGCAGCTGAGGTGCAGCTATCTCCCAAATTTTCACACATATGATTTCAAAATGAAATTAGCCCCTATTTTGGCTAATTGTTTCTGGACATCAGCCAAGGAGAAGTTTATCACAGTTGTGCTTGGAAGGCACTCAGTCCCGTTTAGAGAGCATCTCTCCAAAGTTCCCAGTCCCATCAAGACTGACAATTAACTTCTAATGAAGGTTGTATATAATTCTATGATCACACAGTTTGGCCAGTCTTTCTCCCTTATTTTATCTTTACATTAGCCAACACTGCTCAAAGATGTAGTATTTTAACGGTTCTGAATGGGCTGTCATATTGTAAGAAAACAGTAACATGCATATTTTTGTAACACTACCACATTTCCAAGAAGCTACAAGGCACAGAAATCCCATCAATGACTAATGAGTTGTGGGTTAAGGTGGACGTACCTTGCTGAGAAGTCACTGTAGTATTCTCGACCCGTGCTGCCTGCCATAAAATTTTAATGCTGCTTCTGACATATTTATGAAATACCTCACCTAGTCTTTGCAGGATGACAAAAAGATTTACATCCGCAATTACTGCAAGCACATGGGTTTTAGCTATGCACTTTAAACTTTTGTACACAAAGGTATTTAACTTTAATACAACAAAGGTAGGTGGTGCCACAGAGCAACCATATTGGAACTGCATTAGGAGAGATTTATTTCTCTATAGTGGAGGACAATTGCCCAACTCATCTGAATATAAGATGGGATTGCAATTAATTGCAATAAGGGGTCTGCCCCTTCTCTCTCTCAGCTGCCCCTGTAGAGTCATCTCCCCCCTCCACCAGACTCTTGGGATCCCAGGTGGACCTAGCAGCAAGAAGCTGCACTGCCAACAGTGATATCAAGTTCAGCAAGCCACACTTGTCTGTGTGCAGAGCCTCAGTACCAGTGCTGCCAGATATGGGGCTGGGAACATTCTGCTGCTCTGTCCAGTTGCTGCAGCTGCTCATACCAGACTGTCTCTCCTTAAGCCTGGTCTGTGGGGCTGCTGCAACCCTCTCAAAGCCCCCTTGCACCCTGTACGGAGTACAGGTGAGTGGCAAAAGGTGGATGAAGGACACAGAAAGAATGCAGGGCATCGAGTACACAAGGGGGCAAGGTAGATGAGGGTCACAGAGCAGACAAGGGACATGCAGCAGATGAACAGCACAGAGAGGACAAGTGGCACAGGGTGGACAAGGGTTGTGGAGTGGACAAGCAGCACAGGGGATCCATCCACACAGAATGTCACTCCATGCCTATGAGCCTAGGCACTCCTGACCTCAGCAGAAGTAGCTCCATAGCACATCAGGGCAGGCATCCTCTTTGCTCCAGACTGACCAGCTTTATAGTGCAGATGGGATGAAAGGGTGAACAACTGACCCAAAGAAAGTAAGTTTTGCAATATGGTTTCATCCCAAAATGGTGTAAAAGGTCACAAGAAGTACCTTGTGAGATTAAATTCTCTGAGCTATGCTGCAGAAATATTGCACTTGGTTCAGGTGAAAACATTCCACTCCATGCTTCATTCTGACTTGAGTTTTTCTGTAACTTCAGCCTTCATAATGACACTGCAATGTGTGGTTACTTCCAGGGAGTGCAAATAATTTAGCTCATAGCAGCAGAAGATATAAGGTTACAAGCCATAGTAATACAAACTGCAGACATTGTAAGCCTGAAAATAAGCATTTTGGTAGCTTGATACATGCACATTGCTGCTGACATGGAGGCTGTCTTCAATTATATTCCAATGCAGGTGTGGGAACATGGGCAGGAAAGCATCTGCATGACTGAGGGAGCATCCTCCAAAATCAGCACAGTCTTAAGCATTCCTCTGGTGCCCCAGTCCTTGGTTACTGTGTCAGACCCCATCATGGACTGGCCATGGCTCACCTGGGACTGGGACAGCAGCTCCAGGAGAGGACCAGGTCCTGCCCTTTCTGCCAAGGTGGCAGCACTTTTGATAGATGGAAAAGTCTCTTATGCTCACCCCCTGCATGGATGAGCTCTGCAAGCTGAACCACATAGAATCTCAGCATCTCAGCTATTCTGCAAGACCAGCTGGACTGAAGGCTTTATCCACCACTGGACTGAGGCTTTAGCACACTAGCAGGGTCTGCTTTCCCCACTCTGTTACTGTGGGGAGCTTATGTAAACTCTGAAATACAGACACACATCCCCAGAAGAGATGATGTCAGGTCTTTCTGACACCAGAGATGATGCAAATGAATGCCTGAGTGACAGAAGACAGATAGTTTCTCAATTTCCACTGCTTTGATTCTACAACACATCCACATTACAGTCATCCTTTAAATGCAGAAAAAAATCTTGTCAGCCAATCTCAGGTCTCTGGCAGCTCAGTCCTCTCATAACAGATATGACACTTTGCTGGCAAATGCTTTGTAGCCTAAGCCATTTCCAAATAATGCCTGCAGCTGCTCAGCCAGACTTGATCCTGCTGAATCAGCCAAAAATAGTGCCAAGGAAGAGAAGACACAGGTGGAGAAGGAATGACAGATACGGAGTCTCCTCCCACACATAGCAAGTTGATGCTTGAGGACATCATGGCTTGTCATGGCACATGCCCCAGGGGACCCATGGCTCTGAACAGCCCAGTGCACACCTCACCAGGACCAGGCTCCTCATTGACTCCTGGCATTATGTTTCCTGACTTTAGTAAATGTGCAAGAATCAAAGACAAGCTAGCCTGAGCCGAGATGGTTCCTTCACCCTGAAGAAGGCTTCAGGTTTCTCCTGAAGAAGAAGAAAAAGACGGGGCCGCACCAACACCCTGTGTCCACACCTTCCAGCAGGTGTTCTCCCACCTGGTCACTATTTGTCCCACCATGGAGTCTGTGCACACCTCTCCACATGAGTAAAACATCCATGTTGAAACAGCAGTTACTTGTAATAAACTGTTGGTTGAGTAAAGCACCAAGACTGACAAGATTTAATGCATCTGCTGCTGAAAGGACATCAAGTCAGTACAAGAGTGCAGTTTTTAGTCTGTGTAGGAATTAAGGAGATGACGTTTAAACTTCCCAGCTTACTCCACAGTCAGAGCAGTCTTATCCCAAACCTACTGAGATGATAAGAGACAGTTATTCTCATCTGAAGTGCCCCAGTGCCATATTTGCTGACAGAAACAAATGAACACATGCTTCTTTCTGGAGTCTTCTCACTTCCCCTTACAGACTACCCCTCTTCTCTTGGCCCAGAGCATGCACCCCATGAGTAGGAGAAACATCCTCAAATACCTAGCTCCTGCATCCCCTGTCCAGGGTTCACACCTGCCTCACGCAGCTGACCACACAATAGTTTTCCAACACAAGCAGATGGATAGCCTCTGCTTTAAGCTGTGTTTTCAGAGGAAATTTCTGCTGTGGAAAAGGGGCTGTTCCTTTGTTGAGATTGTGGGGGTCTTCACAGAAGACTAAAGGAGCTTAGCACCTTCCTTCATTTTTACTACAGTATGTCATTTTGATTAACAGTTGTAACTTAATTTTGCTCTCTTTCTGTTCCATTTTATTTTGCACTGATCACATTATATTGCATTGCACTACACTGCAGTCTATTATACTGTCTAAGCATTTTCACTTGTTTTGATAAAGTCTCAAGGAATCTAGAAAATCCTGGGAAGAGACTGCTTTATTTTCAAAGTATTTCATTTCAATTTGTGCCATAGGCATCAGTTCTGAGAACTGGAGTTTACCACAGGGCAGACGTTCTATGTTCAAACAGTCCTAACTGCAAGCAGACCCTCCCCAACAGCAATCGTAAAGAAGTCAAAGTCCAGAAAGCAGCAAAAAGACTGAATTCATGAAAAACAGCCTGCAGGAAAATGGCTGCAAAGTCCCCCAGAACCTCCACAGGGGACATCCTCCCATGGCAGAGGGGAGTGCTTAGGGAGCTGGGGATGGTTGGGTTCAGGATCTAGTCTGCAGCATTCCCTTGGCCACAAAAATACTGGAAGCAGGAGACCTCCCTCTTATTGCAGGAAAACTTCTTGATACCTTGAAGCTGGCAGATATTGAACTCCTGTCACCCTGAGCTAGGCACGTCACTCAGTGCATACAGAAGCCCCAGCTGGGGATGGCGTATGAGAAGCCCCCTCTGAGACAAGAATCTCAGCAAGAGGTGAATCTCAGCAGGAGGTGGGCTAGCCAGGGTCTAATGCTCAGGAGGAAAGAAATTGCATCATCCTACCCTCACCACATGGAAGCACTGGACAGTTGGGCTGTCGAGCTCAGATGTGATGGGAACACAGACTTTACTCTCCCCATCACTGTTATCAGCTGCCATGCTGTGTAGTATGGCAGGAAAAAAGCAGCCATGTCACACTCCTGCTCATGGACACACCGGGCCATCAAGTGCTTTCCACTCTGCTTACTTTGGGGATCTCGACATTTGCTCATTGTCAAACATAATTTCTCTGGAAACTACCTGATTGATTTGATGGCTGGTCTGGCTGCTCCCTCTACATACCGGGGGAATGTCCTTAGTGCCCAGAGGAGACCCTGGGAGCTGACTGGGTGAGGGCAAACTGATCCTGCATATGGCAAACTCTTAAAATCAGATCCGTGTGCCAGGTCTTATACAGTATATTACTGAACTTTTAACATGTCATCTTTAAATTTCTGTCTCTACATGTTTTGGGGCAGGTTATTGTAGCTGCCAGCATGAGGGGTTTCAAAATTACTGTATTGCAGAGGACAGAAAAATGTTTAGTAACATAACTTCCCCTTGAAAAGAAACAAAGCAGCAATAAAAGACTTACTAAATTATCACTATTGCTTTTGTAACCAATAATCTTGCTTAAAGGTGGGCAGCATATCAGACTTGTAACACTGAATGGTCATTAGCAGAGAACCATTCCCAGCTGCCACCAGGGTCTCCCTGTGGGTACCTTGGAGAGGAAATGGTCCTATGGCTCCCTTCTGGGGATGCGGAAAAGAGCCCTGTGCCACTATCTGCATGCTTCTCTCTCTCTGTCCTCCCATCTTCAGGTGCCATGGGCAGATACGGTGCAGCAGTATCCCATCACTGCCCAGAGCACCCTCCTCTGCAGTGATGCTCCATGAGCTTCGTGGCCACAGACAACCTGGGAGTCTTGGCTAAGGCTCCAGAATAAAGTACTACAAGCCCTGGTTTCCATCCCTCAGTACTAAAAAACCCTAGCCTCAACAGTCTTTGATCCAAAGAGCAGCTTAACTTGAACACTGTATCTGAACAGAGCACTCCCCTATCCCAAGGGCAACATCACTCAAGCTCCTAGAGCCCCAAACCCTGGCACCATCCTGGGGTGGGGAGGGGGCAGTTTTGGCGTGGAGGTCTGGCTGGAAGACGCACCCCAACCCACAGCCCCCGGTGTCACCACTGCTGGCTGACGAGATAGATGGATTTGACTGAAGGTAGCCAAACTGTCACTCAGGAGGTGCCCCCTCGGTACTCTTCTGGCTGGATCTACTGGAGGATGGGCTTGCCTGAGCCCCTCCTGTCAGGGATTTCAAAGGGAACAAGCAGCTGAATGCGGATCTGACAGCTCGGCCGAATTAGGGCTATTTGCATGCTAATTTCTACCGTGCTTAACTCACTGGCAGACCCAGAGCGAGAGGCAGCCTCTGCATGTTTGGAACAATGCTTGACTGATCTAGCTGCGTTAACGAGCAAATTATGGTAATTTTGTTATTACAAATGCATAGAAATTTCCAAAGAGTGGAGCAATACAATATGTTTTCTCTCCTCCTCCTCACTCCTAAATACAGACCTCTTTGTTTATACACACTTCACCTTGCTTACTTATGTTTAGATATGCACATTGTCTCACCTCGACAGGAGGAGGCAGAAATTATGGACAGAGCAGAGCGGGTCAGCAAAGCAGAGCGGTCTGCCTTTGCCATGCGTGGGACACTGGAGACCACATCCTTTGCTGGAGTAAAGAGCAGAGGGCCCAGCTGACCCCAGGAGAGGGGAAGGTGGAAATGTAGGCTGTAGGCTTTCCAGCATTTTATCAATTCAATAATTTAATTCAATAAAGTATTATCTGACATCATATTGAAAACAATATACGCTTTATCTATATTCTGTGAAAACACAGTAATTATATTTCTGACAGATGAGAACCAAAACATTTCTCTAGACTTCCAAGATTCTGGCAGATCCTCATTCAAAATATACATGAGCAGAGGATAAACATATACCATTTACCTAACTGCTTCATTATTAATTAAGGAATAATTTCTCAGCTGGTTTGCAATTTGCCCCAAGATATATGTGATGGTGCATCACATACTCCATCATAAGTGATGAAACTTCTCAGGATTTGTCTTCTGAGACTATAAAAGGGTGGAAAGACACTTTTGTGGAACAGCTCCAGACTTGGGGAAAAATGCAAAAAAATTGCTTAACCAGAGAAGGCCATGTCAGCACTTCTATCCTTTGGTAGCAGGTCTTCTAACTACGGCATTGAAGCCTTGGATGTTTTCGTGTGCATCTGCAGGGGCTGAAGTTGGCTTTGGTGTGCACCAGGGGACCTTTGGGTTTGGGTTTGAACTGCACGAGCTATCAAAAAGGCACAGGTGCCTATAACCCAAACATACATACCCATCCAGCCACAACAGCAGCATGAAGCAGATGGAACAGATGGCAAACTTGGGAGTCACTTCCAAGCTCTGAGGAGGTAACTTGCAAACTTTCTGCTTCACCAAAGAATTGTTAAGCTTTGTTCCTCATTTGCTTTAGGTCCATCTAGCATGAAAGGCCAGAATCTCCTTTTACTGTCACTGGCCAGAATAATGTCAGTGTTCAAGTAACCAAGCAGTTCCAGCATTATGATGTACAACAGAGGAGAACCTGGCTCACTGATGGCCTCTGATATCCCACACAGTGCAATTTGGTTTCTCTGCCCCTGGTTTTAGGCATTTTATCTCTCAGCCTCTTCTGGTTTTTATTTCCTAAATATTGTCATAAGATTACAACACGCTGTTGCAAAACTTTGGCAAAGGCAGCACCAGAACAAAAAACAGTAACTAAAAATAATAACTATGAATAAAGTCTTCGGTGTGCAAGTTGATCCAAATTCCACTAGTCTCTACAGACTGGATTCTGGTAGTCCCACTTATCCAAATGTCTGCCTCCTAACCCCTCCATGACACGAGGCTGGCGTTCTGGCCCCCTGAACACCTTACTGCAGGTAGGGTGCCAGTGGGCTGAGGGAGGGTGCTGTCTCTTGCAGACTCAGTGTGAGGAATAGCCCCAACAGGAAGAAGTCACACAACCTTACTGCTGCTCAGCATCAGTACCTGCCAGCCACAAGGAAAAAATGCGTTTAAAAACCATGTGTTTTGTTTGCAACGTCATCTCCTTCCCCTTCACACGTTAGAGCAAGCATCTTCTTCTAGATAAAAGATTGCTAATGACAGTATTGCTATTTTTTATGCCTTTCTTTTCAAAGACAGTTTTGAATGTCAGTGTTTTCAGGTCCCTTTAGTCGGGTAATTGCACATAGACTTCTTATAAAGGAAATTCATTTGTTCAGGGTCACTGCATGGTTTTTCATTAAAAACAAATTACCGGTGTTCAGAAAGGACATCTGGGTTTCAAGAGTCCCATTAATGACTATATTCTCAGCATCACTATTCTGGAGAGTCTACCCTTTCCTGTCACCTAGCATGCAGAGCCTGCCAGAAGAGGAGGGGATGGGGTGAACATAAGCCCTGGGGAGGGGAAAAGGGGTGGCAGAGCAGCAGCCTCTACCCTGGAGGTGGGAAGAGGGAATGGGGGGAGGGAACAGAAACTGAGGGGAAACAGGGGCTGCTGTCCCAGCACTTATAACACAAGAACTGGAATAAAGATTTAAGCAAGTTATCATGCCTACTTGCATATGACCTGTGTCCAGCTCAGCTGTAGCATCATAAGCATGATGGCAAGGGCACATACATGCTGGTGGACACAGGTGTGGTTTGTCCAAACCCCTGTCTCAGCAATGAAATTGTTGCAAGCCCCTCCACCTCAGCACTGTCAGGACTCAAATGGGACACAGCTTCTGGGATGGGTTGCTTGGAGCAGGCACATCTACTGCAGCTCTTGCACCACTCCTCTTGTTTCCCCTCTGTCCCTTGCTGATGGCCACCATCTGCCCCACACATGGGAGAACACTGACCTTACAGACATCCTGGGAGCAGACCCACAGACACAAGCAGTGATCTGTGAAGAGAGACCTGAAGTGGGGCTGGAAACAAGCTGGTGATTTGTGAAGCTACAAAAGATCAAGAAAATACTCTAGGCAAGCAGCACTGGTCCCTGTCACCGTGCCAGCTCCAGTCAGCAGAGCAGCAGAGGCCATTAAGGAGGAGGAATAGCATTGGAGAGAAGGCCCAGCTTTCCAGAGGTGAGGGAAACATGGCAACTGTATGGTCTCTGTGACCATCCAACAGCTGATTCAGAAGCTGCCCTTCTGTTTAGACACTTCACTCAGGAAAGGGCTCTGAGACCCCCACACTCGCCACAGAGCAAAACCCCTGTAAATATTGCATTTCCCAGTGTGCACCCAACTTGCTTCTGCTGAGCTACCAAAGCAAAGTGTGAGGCAGTAAAAGGAGCAGGGGAGGCAGAACCTGCAAGCAGAACACAGCACTATCTCCACGCAAAGAAGCAAACAGCGCCAGGACCACATGTCTGTAACGGAGCAAGCACAGCCAGGTGGCACGAGGCTTCACGTTGTGAGTACATGACGGGGTGGAGAAAATGCAGTTTGTGCCTGCCTGCTCTTCCCCAGAGATTTTTGACCCAGTAAGGAAAGGCTGCTGGCGAAACACTGCTCCATATTTTCAAAACAACAGCACCTTAGGGGCACAGTCACAGTGTGAACAAATAGTAACAACAGTACCAAATTATTGGGGATAATTTCTGCATACAGCATCTCAGTATACTGTGGAATCTTGTGCCCCAAGATGATGCTGAAGCATCTAGTAGGAACCAACAATGGATTAAAGCCTTTAAACAGATACTCAAAATATGAAGAGAGCTGCTGTAGACAAAATGAACTTTTACAAGGAATGCTTCTTGGAAAGCATTTCCTTTTACAAGGAAAACTTCCATGCTTCAAGGCATCAGCCACCAGACAATGAGGGTTAAAGAGAAGTGTGCAAACTTCTCCAAATACTGCTTCCTCAGGTGAGGTTGTCCCCTTCCTCAGGTGAGGTTGATGACTGCTCCTAGGATCCTGTGGCTTCCCATGACATACCACATGATAGAGTCAATATTGATGCCTGCTCCCAGCATGTCCAGGAATATTTACCGACAGTCACCAATCTTATGTTGGGTCTACCTACCTTCCTTCTGTCATTAATAATCTCCCAGAGGAAAAAGTGAGTCAAGCATGGGGCACAGAGCACAGGCAAACAGGATACCAAGACAGGAGCTGGAAGAAGGTGCCACTGGACTGCTGCAGGGTGAGACCTTGGTCACAGGATGGAAGAGGAACGTGGAAAGTGATTTTTCCCAATCCCTGTGTAGACATTAGGATCTTCCCTATGACAGAAAAGATGTCTATAGGGTTCTCTCCAGCCTCAAACTGGGATTCACAGCTCAGTCATTCAATGGCAACTGGGGTCTAGAAGTGTGGACTGCTGGCACCACTCCTTTACAGAGAGGGGCCTGATCTCCCTCTCTTAACAGCTTTCTGACTCCATCCCTACTCACAGTATCAGACAGAAGCATATGAATTTCTGCAGCACGTTTCCAGCAGTGCCTCAGTTGAAACACTGAGTCATGGAATGACCTGCCATTTCAGGGTGGAAAGGTCTTCAGAGGGTCTCAAGACCCTTCTCAGTGAAGGATCAGCAATAAGGCCAGGGCAGAATACTCAGGGCTTCACCCAATGTGGCCTTGAAAACCCTCAAGCAAGAAGACTGCACAAACCCTAAACAACCTGTTTCACCACTGTGCCCATCTCTTGGGGGAAAAGTTTGGAGACTTATCATACCCAGTTGTATCTTAGTTGTTTTGACTTCTGCCAATTATTTCTTTGTATTAAGGGGGCCCAAACCAGTACTATTCCCATTGTGAATCCATAAGTTCCAAGTGAGGGGCGATAACTCCTTCCCTCCAAGTCCTGCCCAGGATGATGCTGACCATTCTCATGACCAGTGCAGATGGCAGACTGATGCTCAGCTCTCAGTCTGCCTTATTCCTGGAGCTCCTCCAGGAACTAAATAGTCTTCAGCCCATTTTGTTGCAAAGTGGTCCTTTTCCTGGTGCAGGATCTTTTGGTTTGCCCTTGCTGGGTTTCATGCTCCTCTCCAGCCTGTCTATGCACCTCCACATCACTGCCCTACTCTGGAGCCTACTGCTGGCATCATGCAGGTTGGCATCTTCTGAACACCTGATAAGCTGCGCTCTCTTCTAGTTGTGGATGAAGTTGTGAACCAAGAGAGACCTCTAGCCATGCCCTGCAGTTCCATGTGTGGCAACAGCACCCCCCTGGAGTGTGGCATTAGGCACTACCTCAGCCTGACCAGCCATGTACCTACCCATCTGTCCCCACCGTGGCATTTCACTTGTGCCCTGTGACATGAGAGCACTGTGGGTGCTGGCACCTCAGCACAGCTCAGACAGCTCCTCTCCAGTCAATTCTACAGGGTGACAGCCACCAAAAGACAGGAGAAGCTTGCAGGGCCAGTGGCCTGCAGAAGAAACACATTCATGGGTGCCTCGAGCAATGCCAGCTGTCAGTCCCTAAAGCTCCGGACTGAAATCAAAGCATGTGCTTGTTTGTTTGGTTCTTTCAGAGAAAAGAATTTGAATAGTTTATTCTCTGCCACGGCAGACAAGACACATAAACATGGAAATTCACTGCTGATATGCAAGTCCCTTGTTTTGCAGGAAAGAAAGGAAATGTGAAATTTTGAGCGTGTGTTTGAACAAGTCATGGAGATGCAGCAGAGACAGGTTCCTGTGTACCTCCTTGCCTGTGGCAGAGACAAGGAAGAAACTGGGGCTGGCAGGAGGCAAAAGGGCTCCTGTTAGGATGAGGAGTGGCAGGAGAAAAAAATAAGGACAGAATATGAAGCTGAATTCACATATCTTGCAGATGTAAGTGAGTGTGAAGGTCTCCTGTGACCCACAGGCAAGCTACAGACCCCAGCAGATGTGGGACAAACACCCACTGTGGTAAGGGCTGGGTTTACTCATATCAGCAGGGCAGAGGCAGTGGCAACAAGCATGCAACAAAACACTGCTTATGTGTTATCATGTATACATTTCTCCCATGTCTCTAACCACTTAACTCACACAATTGCTTAATTACAAGCAGAAATTCATGGCTAATGATTAAAAATCTTATCAAGGAAGCACATTTCTAGCAAAGGCTCCAAAAATTAGAACAAGGCAGAGGCAGGTTGTGAGATGAATTCCTGAGTGCTTGCACAACACATGCCTGTGCTTGGGCATGACAATTTGGCCATTTTGGAAAAAGCAGGGATGTGCCAATGGTAACAGACTGGGTCTGTTGCCTGCCTTATTGTCAGCCCCTCAGGGACTGTGGGGCTTACCCTAGCAAGGCTCTAAAACTGGTCCTGTAAAGGACAGGAGTCAAAGAAGGATTGAGAAGGCATTTTGGATGCTAGTTAGCAAATTCTCACTTAAATGAGACGGAGAACCTACAGGAATTGCAGCTGACCTTCACACTAGCTGGAGCAGAAGGTTGTTATTAAAGGAACCAGTGAGAGGAACAGTGCAGTTATTCAATATAATGGGTCACACAAGCCTATATGTAGTTAAAAATAAAATCTATTACCTGGGAAAATCAGTTCAGATGACTCTACATCACTGAACCTACACTGCATCTCCTTTGGCTGAGCACCATTAAGCCCCACATCCTGCAGCTCTGCCAACCCAGCCTTGCATCCACTCCCAAAGAACTGGTAACTCCCCAGAAAAGACAGGAGTGCTGTGGCCCCACCACTCCTTTCTGCCAGCACCCAGAAGTCACCGTCCTACTCTGAATTGCATGCAGATCTGCAGCAAACAGTGCTGCTGGGGTTACCAGCCTCTCCATGTTGAGGCCACTGTACGAAAGACTCAGAAAGATATTTTGGTACTTGGAGCTTAAAATTGGCAGAGGTCACATCAGTGATGTGACATACCTGCAGAACTTGCTCTGCCCACCCCAGACACGTGCACATCCTCTGCTTCTGCTGCCACACAGGCAAGCAGTAGCCACCAGCTGGCTCATGCCACCTGGCATTTCTGACTGCACGGTTTCAAAATGGGAAGGAAATTACAGAGGTATTGTGTCCTGGGAACAACTTGGTGTCCCCATGAGTCAGGTTTGCATGGAGGATGCCTGAGATCAGGACATGTCCAGCCCCCAGGGCCAATGACCTCTCAGCTGGGGCAACACAGAGGGATGGTGTTGGGAGAAACCAGGTCAGTTAGAGCAAAAGCTGAGTCAGGTGAGTAGAGCCTGGCACAGCCCAATATGGAGCAATCTCCAGGCTCCACAGAGGGGAGGCTGGGAGCTCTTTCAGCATTTCAGTGCCAACACTTTGCTTTGGCACTCTGCAAGTTATGCAGCCTCCTGTGCTGGGGAACCTGGCCCTACTTCACTCAGGATCACTCCACACCTACCCTTCAGCACTGTGGCTTCTACCACAGCACAGAACATTCACAGCACGCAGTGTTTCTCTCCTGAAATTCTATTTGTTTTTCTTTTATGTTTTCTTTCCCCCTACTCTGAAGACTCACCAGGCACCATTCCTGTCAGCGCTGGAGCGGAGTAGCTGCCCTGTCCGGCAGGAGGGACATGTGGAGGGTATCCTGGGAGGGTTGTACTTGCCAGCTCGCGACCTGAGGAATCAAACCAACAAATCACCACGTGAGCATTGCGACAAGCAGACATGGTTTTACATCTCCCCAAGCACCCAGAACACAGCCATGCATTTGTCATCACTGCTCTGCGAGGACCAGCATGGGATTTCCAGCCTGGCAGGGAGGGCAGGCACAGTTTTGTTTTCTCTATAAGCTGCCACAAAGCTCCAATGAAGTGCGAGACGGAAGGTGAAGAGTAGAGCTCTGCAGGGAGAGGAACACACCCGCCTGAACTCCAGCTGCTTACCCCTATTCCCAAATTCCTCCAAAGCTTAGATTTGTAAAGTCAAAAGCAGTGAAATGGGAAATAACACAAAACTTAATGACATTTTGCCAGAAAACTCCCTAGAAAATCACATGCACAGGCCGAGACTGTTTGAGATATAAATACAATACAGGGCACTTATCTCTTATTAAAGCAGTTAAAAAAAAAAAAAAAAAGAACAAACATAAGGCATTAAGACATGAAGGTGGTTTAAAGTATTGTTTGTCACAGTGCCTGAAGAAGAGTCAGATTTGCAGACACAGCCTGATGCAGTGCTCTTTCCTTAGCCACAGAAACATAGGTTTTAGTCAAGTATTAACATGACTTCCACGGAAATGACCCCACAAAAGCAGGCAGTGAAATATCTTCCATCTCCCTCTGTCCTGGACCAGGGGTCTGAGGTACCATCTCTTCCTTCACCCTCTCCCAGACATCTCCTATCACCTTTGAGGCTATGTTTCTGCTGGCAGTGTAAAGACAGGAGGTCAGATAGCATAGCTCACACAATGCCACAGAAGTGTTCCCTCAGTCTTGCCTGGACCCTGCTCCCATGTGGAGGTTCTGGAATAGTCACATCCCTTCAGGCTGCTGCAGTGGGATTTTGGATAAACCACTGTCAGCTCTGGCCACAGGAGAAGGAAGAACAGGATTCTCTTGGGATCTCATCAGGCATCCATGCACTGATGAGGGATCCAGCCCTCAGCCCAAAGGGAATCCTGGAGCCCACTTATGGTCTTCTGGGCTCCCATGGCATCCTTGGGCAGAACACTTAGCCAAAGAGAAGTTGATTTTAAGACACACACAGGTGCCTAGTAGCAATGACCCTGCAACACCATGGCTTGTTCAGCAGCTGGATGTAGGCGCTGCAATCCCTTCCCAGTATGAGCATCACACACACTACTCAGGCACCAATTTAATTTGTAGACCTGCCCCTTTAGACCCACCCCACTGGCTCTGCCAGCACCTGTGCCAGCCTGCCAAGTGGCTCCTCTAAGCCCAGGGGAAAATGAGGGGTCCATCAGATCCAAACCATAGCTCAGAGGCAGTGGCACTGCATGAGAGCTTAGCTATGAAAAGCTGAGTGTGCACCTCAGTTAAGAGGAAGGGGACTCTGGGCTGCATGAAGCACCTGGCCCTTCCACTCTTCCAACCTCTACAGGACAGGGACTGCTCTGGCACCAGTCAGCTCCAAGATCCTGTTGGCCCAAAACAGTTCATTAACAAAAATCAAGTTCCTTCCTTAAAGGGTAACATATTGGATCAGCAAAAGTTATGTGACTTAGTTGATTTTAGCACCACTGACAAGAAAAATGCACAGGTTCTGTTTTTTCACATTGTGTTTTGTCGGCAATATTTTTAAAGACAGTGAACTTTTTCAGGTCTCTAGAGCTTGGAGAGATTGAAACTTAACATTTTTCCAAAAGTGAAAACAATTTTTAAGTAAGTTTTTTGGTTGGCAGAGATTTTGAGCCCCAATTTCATTTTTAACTGATCTAAAAATAAAACTTTAAAGTCTTCCCTTTTTCAATATCTTTAAAGAAATGAGACTTCACCTGATGAGACAAGAGACAGGTACACAAGTAATTGCAAATTGTGGCTCACAATCTCTGAGTCATGGCCACAAAGGCTGCCTCCCCCTACCCTCAGATGAAGGGGTGCATGCCAAAACTCTAGCATCGCTGCAGTGATCTCTTAGCATGTGCCCCACTTTCCTCTGAACCTAGTATCCACAAATCAGGATGCAGGCTGTCCCTCTCAGGCCCTTCCTACGGAATATTTATGGTGCATTCACATCCTAAAAGAATTTAAGGTTCAAAACAATTGATTAATTTGCTCTCCAGTGCTAGGGAGAAGTCACATCCCTTACGGAAGGGCATAATGAATTCTAATTATTCAATGCAGGCAGAAAATGGTTATTTTAGATTAAAATGTTCTCCCCTCATCACTGCCCTGCTTCCTTCTCTCCCACACAAAATTAAATGCTTTATGTCACCTCTACAGTCTGGAGAATACAAAAGTATCTGCAGTCTACATAAAGTCAGACTTGGAAGCTGAGTTCACCCCCAGTGCTAGCAGGGCCTCGGCTAACAGCTGTCCCTAATGCAGACGAACATTTCACAGGCTGACTACTGCCATCTAGGAGCCCTCCGGAGACCCAGGAGGGAAATCAGGACTCCTCCTTCCCTTGGTTGTATGGTGTCACCACAGAATGGCACAACACATCACATCCCAAAGGTGCCTTGACCTGTGGGCAAGCTCACCCTCCGAAACTGCCCCACACTGACTACACCCCACTCCTCACTTTCCATAGCTATCATAAGAACCTTGACATTTACTTCAATATTTTGAAATATTACAAATTATTAACTTTCTCCAAAGCCACTGCCATACCCAGAATGATTAGGATCATCATCGAGGGCATTGAGCAATGTAATCACCATGAACAACAGTAAAACAAGTAGGACCTCTGCTCCCCAGTCAATAAAGAAAATATCACCCATGATCTATTCCACAGGTCTGGGCTGGTTTCCATTACATCCCATTTTCAAATGAAATGTTCTGTCATCTGTCAACAAAGTTCCTTGTAGGGTCCTTACAGCCAAGTCTCAGTCAGGGCCTGAGAAGAGGCTGAGGGGGCTGGCCAAAGGTGACCAAGGGCATAGCTGCGAGTGCTGCAATCCAACCTCATCCTGTCAATTCTATCCAATTTGCTTTAACCAAAAAAAGAAAGATTGGAGCATCCTATTCTCTATGAGATTTTCCCCCAGTGCTGGCAAGCTTCAACTGCACTAAAAAAAATTGATTTAAGAGAAAAAAACTAATCCACCTAGTACAAAGAGAGGTTAAGAAGAAGCCTCTGCTCCAGGGTGTTCCTCCTTACTCATACACACAAAGCACTCAAGAGGAAATGAACATCTACATTTTAGCAGTGGGCCACACAGACATAGGAAACTAGGTCCTTCAAGACATATTTGTTCTTGAATGTCTTTGTCCTGTGCTTTTTGAAGGTTGTTTTAGACACTTAAAGTTAAGAGATAGGGCAGAAGCAGCTGTGGGCAGAGCTGCCTCCTTGCTTTGCTGGGCTGGTATTGTGCAGCTCAGCTGCCAGTTCCTGCCTGTAGAGAAGCTCCAACTAGAGCAGAACCTAGCAGGATTTTCCAAGGTAACCAACAATCTCTTTTCAAAAACCTCTGCCAATTTTAAGCTCCAAGTACCAAAATATCTTTCTGAGTCTTTCATACAGTGGCCTCCACATGGAGAGGCTGGTAACCCCAGCAGCATCATTACCTTCAGTGATATCTGCTGACCTGAAACTGGCACACCTCCATGATAGAAGGAGCACATAGCAGCTTTAGTGCCCATTCAGCCTGGACCCTGCCATCTCCTTTATCCCATCACCTCCTGCAGACTGCTTCACCAGGCTCCTTCAGGTTCCTGATGAACACTTCCAAGGCACTGCTGACCCATCACTTATCTGATTTCCAGAGGGGAATTGTCTTAGGGGGAGCACCAGTGTTGTCGTTGTGGTGAGTGGAGCAAACACCTTTGCTACAGATATCCCTGTGCATGTTAAAGGCTCTGCACACAGAAGATAGTCAATAAATGTTCATTCCTCCATTCTGATTATCATTTGCAAATTATCATTTTGCAAAGAAAGTGTAAATAAGTAATTTTCTTCTGTAAAAGAAAATTTGCCACCAGCTACATGAGATCTTAGCAGCAACACCTACACAGATGAGGCAAGCAGTGCTTGGGCATCAGCAAATGTCCCCGCTGCAGGATAAAATAGCTGGGGCATAGAGCAGCCTGCAGCAGCAAAGGACACTCCTGTCTCTAAACCACAGTGAAAAAAAAAGGGGGAGCTGTTTGCAAGCATTCCTCAATTCATCTACCTTCTTAAAAAAAAAAAATCAAAAGGCGGCAAAGAGCATTTCCTAGTGTGTCTTTGTATACTACTGTGTGTAAATGTGAATCCAATTAACTTCAAATTTAACTACTAATGAAATTATCTCATTTTGCTATCAGCTCAGCTCTCATCCATGGCAGTAATTAACCACTGGGGGTTGTCACTCCCAGACACATGACACAAGGACTCCCCCAAGCTCAGGTGCTTCAAACCCGTGCAGAATTCATTACCCTGACAGTGTGAAAACCCTTCACATTCAATACCACAGGGCACCAATGCATTTTTTTCCCTTTATCTAACAGATTGTCAGTAACAGTATGAAAGAAATGAGCCCACTGGACACGTAATTAATTACAGCAAAGGATACATCAGAAAATGTAGGGGGTTCAGGTGGTGGAAGGGGGCTCACAAAGCCCCTTTGCCACTGTCTCACAACCACCAGCAGGGCTGGTGATTTTCCTCTCCACGAAGCACCATGTGCACTGAGGGAAGCCAGGCCTTTGCCCCCCGCCCTGTGCTCACAGCAGGTGTGTGATTGCCACTGGCTCAGGAGCATGGTCAAGAATGAGGCAGTGCTCTGGGTTAATGGGGTAATGCCACCTCTTCAGAGTCAGAGGTTCAATACCAATAGGTCAGCAATATTGAGAAAGCCAGTCCAGCAGTGCCAGTGAATCCTCCTGCATTGCCACTCCCCTTGCAGGTATCATTACAAGACATCAGCCCATCTGAATTGGCCGTCCAAGGTAGCACACACCCCTGCCTGAAATTACACAAGGTACTACCCAGCACCAGAGTGCTCCACCCAGCAGAGACCAGCATTGCCCTAGGCTCCACCTCAGGCATCCCACCCCAAACCCCCACAGACCTGTCCACCAGCATAGATCAGAGCCCCCCCCACCAGATTCACACACAGTCACCTGACTCTTCATGTCTTTCCAGAAAACTATTTTTAAAAATGCAGGTTTGCACTAGGCAAAGTGGAGATGAAGAGATGCTGCCAATCCAGCCCATAGTATTGTGCAATGAGCTGGGCAGGTGCCTCTGAGCACCCTTCCATTCAGTCTGGGCTTCTACAGCTCCTTGCCTGGCTGCCTCTGTGTGCAAGGAGTCCTTACGCTGGTTTCGTGCAGGGATGCCATACAGCAGCTGCAGCAGGGCACCAGCAGAATTGATAAACCACTTCCAAAAGGCCTCCCAGATCGATGAACTTGGCTTCAGACTGTGCTACCTTCAAAATAGCATTGTCTCTAAGACTCCAGATTGTGATGGGAGGATGGCAGCCCTGCTGTGGTCATATTCCTGGTCCTGTCACACGGCACCTCCTTCATCAAGTGCCTGCAAACATTGGTGGCAGAGGAAGGGACCTGCACTGGTGCTGTTCTGCTGCCAGGACCCCAGAGGACTGCTGGCCCTAGGAACCTGCACATGTTGCTCTCTCTTTGGCAGCTGTCCTGCCATACCAGGCAGCTGTCCTGCCATACCAGGCACCTGCTACCCCAGATATGAGGAAGCTGTGGTGGCTTACAGGAAGGGATGCCATTGCTTAACACCAGAAAAAAACCCCCAAAATTTGCACAGATACTTTGTGGGTGCCATCTCTGAGCAGCAAGCCCACATTCCTAGCCTATTTGAGTGAAATTGGTTACCAACACTGAATTTTATTCTGAAAAATCCAGTTCCCACTTTTAAAAAAGTTAAAAGCTCTTTTTCTTCTGCCCGGTGAAAAACTTGATCATGCTAACCTGGTTGTTTCAACTGTTTTCCCAAAGAAAATATTTGGTCAAATGCATAACACTGTTATCAGGAAAAGAGCTGATGAGTTCTATCAATTGGCTCTTGCTCTCTTTGTCACCTGGAGATGTATGCATATCACCCAGGTTGCGCTCAGGGCAGCACCATGGGGCAGTGGTGTACCCAAACAAGAGAAAAGCATGTCCTAAAAAAGCTATTGGGTTTTATCACATACAAAATACTGCTCCACAGCGGCATCTCAGTCATTACTGCCTCGGGTCCAAAGCCACTGAGCACATGCTCCAACATTCAGTCCTGCCCAAAAGTTGATAAGACTCTGTATCCCACAGATGCCTGCAGTACAGCATTTCATGCCGTTCCACTGGGAAAGGAGATGTCACCAGCACAGGACTCCAACACACTGAATTGCTGCTGTTAATGAATAACTCCCCTCCTGTGCTCATCTTGCTCTATTTATGGACATCAAACCAGTGTGGTGTGCTTACTGTGATGAGTTACCTCTCCTGCACCTAATTAGAGGCAGATAAAACAGTGGTAACATACAGATCACCTGTAATGATTTTGCTGACTCGATTATTCTTCTGACAATTAGCTCTGGCTGCCAAAGCCTCACAGGAATGTCAAAGTCTACTTCCTACAAAGCAGGTAATGTCACAGGTATGACCATGAAATCAATAATGAGGCACAGCTCTTGCAGAGGGCATTCAGGTCAGATGGAACAGCCCTTAAATTAAACATTGATAAGCAGAACACAATTATCCATCATGTTTAAGTGCCTGCGTGAAATTAGCAGCCAGGGAATGGGAGCAGTGGGGGAAAGATTAGTGGAGGAGGTATAGAAATGCGCAGTGTCCACTGTGACTGGGGCTGCAAGGGCTCATGACAGTAGCACCATAATCTGCTATCAGAGCCATAAAATTCAGATTAAGCACACTGCACTGAAACAGGGGCTGCAGATGTGGGTCTGTTTTTCTCCTCATCTGCAAGCAACAGCAGATGTTTAGAGGACTCCAAAGCTGCCCTTCATAGCGGGTGTCTCTGCTACTCTTTCCATTGACCCAATTACACTTTTAAAAGAGAGCCAAGGCAGGTAAAAGAGAAAGGAAGGAAGACTGATACTTTCTATGAGAGCAAAAATGCAGTGAGAAAGTAGAGATGAATACCCCAGTATGTTTTCTCTGTGATTCCTAAGAAAGAGTCCTGGAGCTACAGAGTGCTCTGCCCTCAGTCCCATTTCCTCTGGATAATCTCTTTTGTGCTGCTGCATAGAACTCCTGTTCCTTCCTCTGTGTAGCCACAGAGCTCTTGCACCCTATAAACAACTCAATATTCCAGCTTGTCACATACTTTTTAGGGTTGCTAGGATGAGAAAGTTTTTTCTGCACATCTGAGCTGAGCTGCACCATCATCCACCTTGATCTTCAAAGTCCACCTGGTTTTCTTGTCCCTCCTGTAACACATGCAAGATTAGAATTCCACAAGTTGACCCCTTCATTTGACGCACACACAATGTATTGGAAGGGACATCTGTGTGGAAAATAGGGAAAAATAACCCAGGTAGACAACATCTTTGCAAGAACCTACCCTCACCCTAATTCTTGTGTGACCAACAACTATCCACACGCTAAAATATATCAGCATAATTTAGCCTTTCCCTGGCCCATGATAAATGACATCTTCAGACCTTGCAAGGTTTCTCTTTGTTGAGCCCACCTGAGGCTAGCAGACCCACCAGTGATTGAGGCAGGACAAGGCACGGCCTGGGTCTCAGGTGCTCACCGCTCCATGTGTGGAGGGATGTGGGTAAGTGTGGGTATGCTTGGGATGCATGGTAGAATGATGGATATGATCCCACCACATTACCGGTGCACACCACCACAACTTTATCTATGACACTTCATCCACAAAGGGGACACCAAAAGGAAGGGAGGGGAGATGAAGGTGAGAGCAAGGATAATGAGATCTTGTGGGAGAACACATGATGATCTGGATCCATTAAATTCCTTTTGTGGGGCTCTTCCCCTCCCACACCTAGCTGGAGAACAGCAGAGGAGCAGCAGGTTGCAAGCAGCATGAGGCATCCTGCAGCAGCTGCAACACCACCCTGCAGAAGAGGATACTTTGAGGGAGGCTGAGTCTGCCTGGCAAATTCCACACAAGGTCGTGTCCCTGCATAGCTCCTGCATGCCTATCCTGGGAACTTCTCCCTTACCGAAGAGCACAGTCCCTCTTAAAGGAAGGGCCAAACAGACACACAGTGAAGAGAAGGTGGACGACCACAGAGGTCATGTCATGTTTGCCTTTGTGCCAGTGCCAGACAAGACCTTTAATAATGAAGCCTTTATTACTAATAGAAAGAAATTCTCCAACAACTTGAATTGTGTAAACCTGGAGTTTATGCAAGAAGACAGCTGTTCATTTGGGCATTTTAACTCCAAGAAGTTAATGGGTGAGAATTAAAAAAGTTCTGAAGATGCTAGACCATTTGATTTTCCTTTTTAAAAAGAAATTAAATCTCATTTTCAAGTTTAAAATTACTTTGCTGTGTAAAATTTAAGATACTGAGGACAGATACAAAAGGTGTCACAAACGCAACCAAGAAGTGCACACTGCTCTGCTTTTTACCTTATTTAGTACTTTCTGTTGTTAAACTTTCTTCAGATCTGGAGTTTTTTAAGGAGGTGATTTGTTTGTCTATTTGTTGTGGGATTGGTTTTGTTGGTTTTTTTAAAATATGAAACAGACCGGAACAAAGTAAAAATCTTGAATATTTTCACAGTTGTTGGATCTGCAGGGCCCTGCCACAGCTAAAAGGATGGCACCTTGCATGTGCTCAGCAGGGACCGACAGAAAAGGCTACAGGGGCACAAGGAGCCAACAGCCCAAGCTTGAATAAACCCCAATGTCTCCTGGTCCAGCAGTCAGTCCATCCACCAATGTGGAGAAGCACCTCCACAGATACCAAGTTTCAAGAACAGGGGAAGGCAGCCCATTCTGGTCCTGACAGGATGGGATCTTTTCTTGGTTGAGATCTCAAAGATGAGACTCTGCTCACATAACACTGAAACTGGTGGAGGTATTCGACCGGGTTTCAAGTCTCGTCAAATCTTTGCTGGAAAATTGCCTGAAATTGGCTCCTCTTTCCCTTATTATTTCCGTGGCTCCCAGTGCAAGGCAGGAAGAGTCAAAATTTCAGGCAATTACTATGTGGGAAGCGCTAAAGCAGCACAGGGGAAGCCAAGTGGACTTCCAGAGGTTCTGGAAAAGAAACAGAGTGGGAAATGTGGACTGGAAGCATGGATACTCAAAGGTATGTATAGGATGGAGACATACATGGGCTGTCCTCCTGCTGTGATCAAGCCACTGGTGCCAACTACACTGATCTGCAGTTTTCAATGTTTCAGAAGGGATTCACTGCACACCAAGTGCTCTTCTCAGCAATTTGCATTAGTTTGGAAATAACAGCAAGTGTTGCCTACAAAGGGAAAAAACCCCATGCATCTGTTTCTCTAAGAGACTAGTTAGCCTCCTCCTGTCAGACCAACATTTTTGAAGGGGAGAGAAAAGAAATCCCACATAAAAATAATGGGCTTACCATCACGGAAGGTCTTAGCCTACAAAATGTTTTTTTGGTCAAGTGCCATTCATCATGCAGTGTGTATCTCAAGCAGCAATGAAATAAAACTTTAAAATAGAAATAATAAAACCAACTTTATAGAGATCAGAATTAAATAAATGCAAAAGAAACCAAAATCAAAACCCAAAATATAAAATAACAATTCCAAAACAAAGCACCTCTTCCTGCTAAAATGTAAAAGTGCCAGTTTGGCTGTATTTCTGCTGTTGAGTAACATGCTTCTGCATATCATATCCCCTCACATCTTAGATCTGAACAGCCCTATACACCTCACAACCACTGCCAAATTAAAGATGGGGTTTTTTTCCTTGCCTTATTTCTAAAATGTACTCTAGCCAGCATGCTACATGCAATGAATGAAAGAAATAGGAGAATTAAACCACGCAATGAAACAGCTTTCTGACGAATAAAGCTATGGAAATTTTAGGCTCCATTTACTCCTCAATCTAATTTTGCCCTCCAATGCACATTATGTCTGAAATGGGATCTCATGTGGTTTGATCAGTGCTCTTAACGCATGCAGAAGCAACATATTCCCTTTATTGTTGTTTTCCTTCTGCAGCACAGCAATACTTCTAGTAAGAGCAGCACAGCAGGCTTGGTGAGACTGTCTCCACAGTAATCACTGTGTTTCTGGAAAGATGTAGGATGACCAAGAGGATCAGCAGCTTCAAAAGTTTGTGGTCTGGGGGATCCCTGTTCCTGTAAATGCACAGCTAGATGCTATACACCCCACAGAAATCATGAGGGAGACTGAGTTATCAAGAGATAACTACATAAATCATTTTCCCTTTTCTTCTTTCCCACTGTTTGGATTTTTGCAAATGCCTAGAAGGTGTTTTCTCTTTGCAATCAAGAAGACTAGAAGGAAACTACCATCAGTTTTTCAAGAACTACAAACTCCCCTCACTGTAACAGGACTCCAGACAACTTCTTGGAGCTATAAGGGAAAAACCAAACAGTAGGACCTGTGGTATGAAAAGTAACATTGTTAGCATTTTACTGTGGCGGCATGGATGCTCCCAAAACTTAAAGGATATGTATTGGGAGAGGTGGCTGGCCTCCAAACGCTGCCTCAAAAAGAAATGGAAATCCAGACTTTTTCCAATCCCACATGTTTATCCCATTTAACAAACATTTAACAGTTATGAAAAGTGACATGTCAGCCTTGAGGAGTGGTCCTGCACATTACTGGGGTCCACAGCCTTGGGTCAGGCTGCCAGCTGCCCTGGGAACAGAGAGCCTCCTTCAGCAGGGCTCAGATCTTCAGGATTCATTCCATAGACCTGGCTAAAGGATCTTGCTGTCCATAGACAAAAGGCTCATAGCAGGCCGTGCAGTCACCTCTGGGACTTCCTAGGCACCGAGAGAGTGTGCGAGAGAAATGGAGATGGGCCCTGAACCATCAGCAGTCACCACGGGCACTTCATGAAGGGTATCTGAGAATGCCGATGACCTGATGCCCCATCCACCATGAGTGGGGTAGCCACTACCCGGAATATGCTGTGCTGTGACATGAACTGCATGAAAGGGCCCTGCTGGTACTGGTGTTGCTCCAGAGCATCATGATATGATACAATACGATACATTATGCCGCATCAGGAGGGGCGGGGCAGCCCACCTCCTCCTCCCAGCAGCTGGGGTGACACTGCCCCTGGGTCTGAGAACTACACAGGGTGGCCTGGAGAGGGTGCTAGAATCCTTCAGGCAACCCTTCAGGCTGCCAAGGCCCAGGTCCCTGCCATGTCCTGGGTGGGCTGGAATGATCCCCAGTTTTGTGATTCCCAGCCACGTGTGGGAAAGCAGGTAAGCTGATCCAGCTAAGCAACCAGGCAAGTGGGGAGATCATGGCTTTACAGGTACCTTGCAAAGGACAGCAGTGACATCCAGAGGGTTTTTGGGGGCAGCCAGAGCAGAAGGAGAAGCCCAGGCAACATGCAAACCTGTCTGAGTGGGAATCCCTTTGGAACCAAGCCAGACCCTTGCACCTCTTGCCAGCACCCAAGGATTGCTGATGCTTTGGCAGATCACGTTGCTGCTCAGGGCCATGGTGTTTCCAGCCAGGCTCAGTGCAGTACCGCTATGCTAGGGGCTGCCAACACTCACCCAGGTGCCAGGAGACCCAGAGCTTCACTGTCCTACCTGCTCCCATGCAGACAGGCACCTGCATGGGAGCCCCATTGAAGGGGAGCCCCATCAATGCTGACAGGGGTGAACATGACCCAGCAGCCTGCCGGTGCATCCAGCAACGGGAAGACATGAGTATATTGACAACTGATTATTCAGCTTGCTACATAAGCACAGAGGAAAAGAAAATCCAACAGCTTCCACCAGTCTGTTTTGCAGTGACATTAAACCCAATGCTGAAATTTTTCATCTCATAAAGATCAATATTTATGATCTGCATCTGGAATTAATCTGAGATGGAGGCATTTTCAATCCAAGCATCATTACTAATGTCATGTGCCGTTTTCTCCTCCTCACAGAAGAAATATTTACACCCTCAATTTTTACATCTTAATTAGGGTTCAACAAAGTCCAGATCAACAACTTATATACTATTTTTCTGATATATAAGTAATGCTTTTTTTTTTTTTTTTTTTTTTTTTTTTTTTTTTTTTTTTATCCTGGAATAAGATGAAAAGCTGAAACCAGGCACTTTACCCAGATTCTGTGATGGAAATAGGGAAGCTATGGAAATGTTGACACATTGGGGTTTCAGTATTTCCCATCAAATATTCTCAGTTGTCAAGTTTAAAATGTTTTACTCTCTTTAGTTGAAGGAACATGAAACATCTCATTTGAAATCACTTTGAGACAAAATTGCATTTTTCATCTACCCCATCAAGCAGCAGGACCAAATTCATATTTCCAAGTCCCACCTTTTTCTGAGCTTTCTAGTGGGTAGATAGCATCTCATAACATAGTGAGCGGTGAACCTCAGCTGATCCACCATGTAGTTTAAAAAAATAACAAATGTGTGGATTACTTTATGGAAAGCATCTTTCAGTGAGTTCAGACCAGAGAACAGAAGGGGTGGTGGAAAGGGATCTTGCTCGAAGTCCCGTGTGATATTCTCCTTCTGCCACATTCAAGCAAGACTAAAGCAACCCACAAGTGCCAGCACCAGGATGAGGGAATGCTGTGGTGGTGCCCAGGGCGATGGGGCATCTGCACCCATCCCAAGAGCTGGGAGCTGTGCAGCCTGCCTGGGTCTGGGTGAGACACTTGGGGCTTGCTTGATCCTCAGCCATTACCCTTCAAGTGGTAGCTCCCAGCTCACATTTTCCCCTGCCTGCTCCTTAGCTGAAGACAGTGACCGTGGACAAAAGCAGGGCAGGAGAGTGGCCAGAGGGGGTCCCTGGCTGACAGTGGCCATCATGGTGTCAGGATTTATAACTGTATTAAATGGCATGGCAGTTGGCCACAATAAATCAGCTTCCCTTCTTTCCAAATCACAGACAATAAAAGGTTTGGCAGTGAAGGTCATTCATCATCATAAAGACTTGAGACGTTCCAGCCTTCAATTTCACTCACACTCTCAATACACCAGAGAGGAGTGCTGGGGGTTTAGGAGAGAGAAAAGAAAGGGAGAGAAGAAAGGGGAAAATAATTAAAAGAAAACATGATGAAAGATTGAACAGGAATAATTACAAAGGTCAGAGAAAGGAGTACCTTCAGGACAGCACTTTTGATGATGTGGGCAGAGCTGCTCTGCTCTCTGCAGAGTACATGTGATGCTGAGCAAAGCTGATGGGCGCTCCTACCACCCCTGTGGGTCCATAGGGAGGAGAGGCTGGGACAGTGTCCCAGAGGGATAGTCAAACGTCACATTCACTCCCCTCCTCTCCCAGACCTGTGGTGCTACTGCTGATCCCTGCTAGCTACAACCTCTTTGTGCCAAGGAGTGGGGACAGTGGAATGAAGGTGATGACAGCAGCTAGTGCTGGTGGAGCGCCATGCCCACAACAGTGCATTCCCTTCCATGAGGACTGCAAATTCATTATGTATCCATCCAGCAGGAGGGACCTCCCCTGCTGCACCAGAGGCCAGAAGCTGCAGCCAGAAGACCTCAGAGCAGCACTAAGGAAAGGGAGTATTTTGCTGAGGGTCTGCAGGCAGTATCTTGCAGAGGAAAGCACAGAAGTAATTCTGCAGTCTACAAACCCTTGGGTGACACGATGCACAGGAGCAGTGGCTTTCTATCTCTCCAAAGGGTCAAGTACAGGGGATTGGCACACCTGTCCATCACATGTTGGTCAGGGTAGGGAGCTAGTATCACACGGAGCACCATGGAGCTGCTTTATCCATGTCACAGCATGGCCCAACAATATCCTAGTTGTATGTTAAGAACTTAAGATCATGTCTCATTAAAACCTGAGCTGATATCAAGATTTGAAGGTAGTGAAGACCCCAGAAGAGATGGATTAAATCTGTCTTCTGAGTAGTGAGGATGCAGCAGTGCATCCTCAAACCTGTTAAGTGAACCATTATACAGTGAACAAGATGCATCTGGCCATGAGGTGATAATCCCACCTCTGCATGTCCCCAAAAGATCCAGTGTGAGTTCTGCAGCCTTGTGCATCCTTACAGTGGGAGGCAACAGCAGCTATCTGTAACCTCTTTTGGTCAAACATTTGACTGCAGAATGAACACTGGTCACTCTAGGGTGGACAAAGCCATCAGGATGCTCTGGGGCAGGACATGGGGATTCATGGAGCACCTCCTGGTATGGCACCAGCAGCTGCAGGCAAAGACACACAAAGTACCCTGTACCCGATGATTGTGCACCAGGTGTGATGTATGTCCCGTGGCCCTGTTGCTGGCAGTGTTCCCTTGTTCCTATGATGACCATCCCCAGTGCAGCCCCACAGGGAGGGATGGACAATGCTCTCCAGAGAAGTCAGGGGCCAGATGCAGTTCTGTCACCTAGGCTAGGCTGGGCAATGCCCTGGCTCTGCAAGACTGGTTGATAGTTTGCCCTGATTCAGTGTCTGTTCCGGACAGCTTGGCTGTCTCTGCATCAGCATGG
Source organism: Cettia cetti (assembly GCA_013401135.1). Classification (NCBI taxonomy): domain Eukaryota; kingdom Metazoa; phylum Chordata; class Aves; order Passeriformes; family Sylviidae; genus Cettia; species Cettia cetti. The sequence continues at coordinate 65,432 of VZUI01039735.1, forward strand.
GGGCTGGACCTGGAAGCATTTGGGACTGCCTTTACTGGCTAACATATAGGTCAGGCAACACAGGACAAAATTCTCCTACAGTGTGAACAGCTACCAGTTCTGTTCAAGGCTACATCGAGGCCTGGGAACAGTTTGTGTCCATAAGCCATAGTTCTAACGATATTAGCAACGACAGAATGAGCAGAATGATGCTGGGGGCCGTGGATAGGACTCTCCTAGTTGAGGCCTTGCTTTTGCCTCAACTAGGAGAGTCCTATCCACGGCCCCCAGCATCACCCCACCCCTTACCTCACCCAGCCTTAGATATTTCAATTAGTCCAGCTGTAGCAGCACCTGCTGCCTCCCCACCACACTCTTTCAAACAACATACTCTTGCAAACTTTGAGTCCCAGTGGTCAAGGACTATCCTTCCTCCAAGAGGATACTCACATCTAGAGAGACCACTAGGTCTGGACCCACAGCTGCCAGAGAAAAGCCAGCTGGGGAAGGAATAACCCACATATCCCTCTTTAGAGGGATACTGCTGATACATGAGCCTTTTTCAGAAGTTAGTGTTCCAAAAAGGTATAATGTCATCACAGGGCTGAGCTCAACAATTTCAGATTGTTGCAATGAATCTACAATGAAAAGAAGGAAGACTCCAGAGGGACCCCAACGCTCCTTTCACTCTTTTTACTGGATTTACTTTTGAGCCACATCTGTGTGAAAATCCCAAGCCAGGTGTCAAGTCTGTGGCAGCACAGGCAGTCCCCATCCCTGCTGATTCTTGTGGGATTTCCACAAGTGATATTCCTCACTGCTGGTAGATGTGCCAATTCCATCAAGCAGCTCAAAGCCAGGCAACTTGTATTCTGATGAACTGCCAGTGACATATGTATTTTTTCCTACTGCATGTTTCTTTTTGGTTATTTTTTATTATAGTTCAACATTTTAATGAGAAATTATGCAAAACCCCAAATTCACACACTTTTGGCCTTAATGTAATATGAAATCATAAAGAAACAATGGGTCATTACAAAAAAAAAAAAAAAACACAACAAACAAACAAAACCAAACCAAACCAAAACAAGCCCCAGGCTTATAAAATCTCTATTCTTGGCTAACACAGTGTTTTTCAGAAATAGAACTACAGGAAGAGCTCTTTCAAAGAATAGGGAACAAAAGCAAGAACTTTCCTCAAAAAATGCACTGCAGCATTATTATAACATGACTTCAAACACTTTACACTTTGCAGTTTTTCTTTCTTGAGTCTTCCTAAGTTTCACCTAGATTTCTCCCAGATTTCTCCTAGATTAAAAAAATTAAATCAAGCTCCCATTTCTAGGGGATGTTAGGAAGGTGTGAGCACACAGCAGACAGCAAGTGGCCTCCTGGCATGCTCTCCATTTCCCAGGGGTGCACAAAGACCCAGAAGTATCTCTTCTATGATTTCTTCTACTCACTTCCCAAAATTGCTCGTCTGATAACTCACAGTCAATTCACAGCAAATTCATAATCTCCTAACTGGTCATTTGAGAATTTACTCCTATTAAGCAAATTAAGGCCCCATATCATCAGTGCCAGAATAAGGGAATTGTTTAGGTCAGAAAAGCTCTCTAAGATCACTGAGTCCAGCCATTCCCCAGCAGTGCTGAGGCCACCAGTAGCCCATGTCCCCAAGTGCCACATCCACATGGCTTGTGAATTTTTCCAGGGATGGCAAGCCCACCACTGTCCTGGGTGGCCTGTGCCAGGGTTGAACAGCACTTTTACTGAAGATATTTTCCCAATATCTGGTGTAAACCTTCCCCAGCATATCTTGAGACCATGTCCTCTTGTCCTGTTCTTGTTTGCCAGGAGCAGAGCCTGACTCCGACCTGGCTCCACCCTCCTGTCAGGAGGTTGTAGACAGCCAGAGGGTTCCCCCTGAACCTCCTTTTTTCCAGTATGAGCCCCTTAGCTCCCTCACCATACCTAATAACACTTGTGCACCAGACCCTTCCACAGCCCCACTGATCATCATTGGACACATTCCAGCACCTCAATATATTTTCATCACCATTGTCATCAAAAAACCTATTTTGTCCTAGAAACAACTTCTGCATCCTGACTCAGATTATCTCTAGATTTTATTTTTGTGGTGTTCAGATGCATAGATGCCAATGCATCCCTCTACTCACCTGGAAATATCATTTTGGTGGCTCGCACAGAAACTCTCAGATGTTCTGTTATTGTTGTGGGGGAAAAAATGCAACTAAAGAAGCATTTAAGCTAATTAGATTTTGTTTGTTTGTTTGTTTGTTTTTGTTTTGTTTTGTTTTGGTTTTTTTTTGATTGTTTGTTTGTTTTGTTTTTGTTTTTTAATTTCCAAAATGGAGTTCTACAATAGATTTCAGCATTTTTCTGGTAGTGAGAAATGCTACCTGTGGGCTGAACTGGCCATTGATCCCTAAAAGCTGCCAGCCAGCCCTGAGCACCTGAACTCCCCAGCTGCTCTGGCAGAGGGTGGCACACCTGCATGTGAGCATCCCCAGGACCCAAAAACCAGCATAAAATGCTGTGCAGGAAGCCCGCAGAGCACTTTCCACCCACAAATGTGGAGCTGGTTTGATGTTCTTTTTTTTTCAGGATGTTTCAGGCCAGGGTGAGCACAAGACAAGGCTGCTCAGCATGTTTGCAGAACAAGCCCCAAGTCTGCCACAATCCCGACCACCACAAAGGCATCAGAACCCTCTTGTCTTAATCCTCCCACTATAGCTGCTCAATTTAAAACTGTATTTATTATCCATACCACAGTGGTATTTGGGGCAGGGGGAAACAGATTTAATTAATTAGACATCACAAAATCCTTAAGTAAAAGATGCTATGTAAATGCAAATTGTTATTATACATGCTTTGCACCAAAATATGTTTACCATAGTTAAATTCAACATTAAATCCACAGCCAAACTCCCAACAGAGTCAGGCTGTACATCATCAAAAGAGGCAGTTAATAGCTTGGGTCTTAGTGGGGTACAAGTGCCCTCATTTGCTTTCTCAAATGCACTTCTTCTTTAATGGCAAGATAAGAATTCATAAAAATGGAAAAACTCAACAGTGTCACAGTTAGACATTGTCTTCTCATTAAAAATGATGCTTTTTTTTCAGATTGGTTGCTTTTCCACAGGAGTTGATGTGGCCTTTTTTCAAATCTTTAACATGGCAGATCCTATTGGGAGTGATGGATAGATTATTGGAAAACGCATCCGCACTTTTATCTATTAAATGTAGAAACTAAGCTGCAACTCTTAGCATAATGCTTCTCTAGAAACCATCCATCTACCAACACCAATCTGCACTTCAAAACAGTCCTGCAAAAGTTAAAGTATAATTCTGTGATTATGTTCCATGTTTCAACACAGATCAACATTTCCAGGTAGGGACAGGTAATATGACCAAAACACAGCCTAAGAAGAAGACTTTTCATTTTTGCTATTACAACAAGGCGACAACAACAACAAAAAAAATCAAAGTATTTTCCAGAAGAAAAGTGTAATGTTAACAAATCCAAATCTTTTCTTTACTTTCTTCAAAACCATGCTGATTTGAGGACAGCAATGGGAGGGGAGAAAAAAACAGAGGGAGAAGGAGTTGTGAAAAAGTTATAGTACTCTTTTTCAGAGACCTGGAACAGGAAGTAGAAATTAAAATAACTTTTCATTGAAAAAATGCAATTTTTTAAAAAAATCAAACTATTTTTAATATTGAAATCCTTTTTATATTTTTTTAAATTGAAATCCTTTCAGTTAGTGGTGAAAGTACAGCTGTAAAACTGCTGCTGACTATCAGCTGGATAACAGTTCTCCCCAGGATCTTTGGCTGACCCTTCTGTCTCTCTCCAGGGTAGGTTCCTCCCACCTATGCAGGTCCAGCTTAAACTAAGCATTCCTCATTCCCTCAATAGCCATTGGAAAGAAACACACACAGCCTGATGAGAATCCCTAACCTTATATATTAGAAATTCTTTGGTCAAGTCACCTTCTGCAGGTGTTTTCTCCTTTTCACCTGGAGATCTTGCTACAGGGATGACCAACCATAGACTTCTTAAATGAAGAGACCTGAGCAAAGAATCTAGTGCTGTGTCATTGTGAGAATCAAACATATGCAGGTAACCTAGGGGGCCAGAATCCACAGCTGAAGTGTAAAGAGTAAATTTATTCAATCACCATGCTGGCACTACAGAGACAAATACATGGGTAAGCTTTCATTTTAGCAAAGAAGTGGGGGGCTGTTCCCAGCCTCACATATCAACAGGCCTGTGCAACACTTCACAGTGCTGTGAATTTTCTCTGTGCTTTTATGATCTCTGCTTTTATCTCTCTCTGCTTTTATCTCTCTCCCAATACAGGGAGCTCAAAAATGTCTGAGAGAGGGCTTCCAACTCTCCATAAACACCTATGATATCTCTACACAGAAATTCTACTTCTCAGAAAAGACAGAGGATAAAGAGCATAATTTATGTTTTCCCACACTGTTTTTCTCCAGGCCTTGGCATTACCAGTTGCAAAGTCACTTGAACTATCATCCTCCCCACCGAACCTTCTTTTTACAACACTTTAGTCCCAACACTCTTAAAATACAAAGTAGTAAATACTACTTGTTGAAGGAAAAAAATAGTGTTTCCTAATGAAACCAGGTTTCTCATTGTGGTCAGAAAGATCTGAGTTTAGACCTGAATTCATGACAATAAACAACCTACAACTGCTGAATCAGCCAGATGGGGGATCCTTGGATTCATTCTTTTTGACTACAGTAATATACAAATTAAAATAAACGTCCTCTTTCTCCCCCAGGGTCTGCCACTAGTAGATTTACAATGCCTTTCTCATCATTATTAAGGCACTTTTAAAATTCTTGTTAATGAAATATTAACTGTATCACATTTTTGCACCTCTCAAATAATAGCAGTCTTCAGTGTAAACACCAGGTGTGCATGAAAGAGAGAAAAGTTCTGTTTCATTATGTATTCCTCAAAGGCATCTTTTGGGAACTTTTTTTCCCTCTTAATATAACATTATTGTTTCAGTCAGACACAATAAAAAGTACTTAAGAGCCTCAGATGACCATCAAAAATGGTCTATAAAAGGCAGATCAAATAAGGCTCGAGACACAGGTGAAGCATTCCTTCCTTGGCTCCTGCCAGCACTAGGTTCAGAGAGCAGAGTTAAACTCTAGTCTTAAGCACAGCACAAACAAAAATTAAAGAGAAGTTGGAACTTGGAAAGAGGTTGTGACTTCATTCTGATGTGGGATGAATACCCAGAATCCAGTCTAGACCCGGAACAGAAAGGCAGCTTTTCCTTCCTTTGTGGCCAAAGGGTTCAGTCTGTGACCACATTCAACCTCACCTCTCCACACTGGCTAAATATTCTATCTGGATGTGCACACCTCACCACATACTGTTAAGACTGAACTCTTAATTTTTCTTGTGTACCTATAAGATACCTAATTTCTAAAGTCATAAAAAGAAATAGGCCAGATTTCAAGACGTTTACACAACCCAAATGTCCTCTCTTCTGCTTACACTCTCACAGCCATTACCGGAGGAACACAGCCCAATCTTCATCAGAGAGATTCAGCCAGGGAATCCCAGGGAAAGAGTTTGAAGGCTGGTATCTTTTCCTGGTCACTAGAAAGCAACAGGACAAGATGAAATGGCCTCAAGTTGCACCAGGGGAGGCTTAGATTGGATATCAGGGAAATTTTCTGCACTGAAAGAGCTGTCAAGCATTTGAACAGGCTGTCCACAGCAGTGATGTCCCTGGAGGGATTTAAATGACATGTAGGCATTTGGAGACATAATCATAGACTTGGCAGAGCTGGATTAATGGTTGGACTTGATGATCCTGGAGACCTTTCCCATCCTAAATGACTCTGACTCAAAAAACGAAAAAGATACAAAGATGCAAAACCACCACCTGCAAAAATTAAACAAAGGAAAGCAAAACATCCGTATTTTCCTTCCATGTTTTGTTGTAGCTCTAAAAATGTTCCCTTAAACTCGTGTACAAAAAGCAAAATAAATTTTGAGAAAGCTTCCTTACCCACCTATTCCATTTTCATGCCCAATCTGGCACAAGCTGACCCTCAGAAGGTACCAGTGGTCCCAGTAACATGGACTGCAGGCTGTCCTAGAGCCACCCTGGGCACAATCCCACCAAAGAAACAATGGCACACAGCTCCTACCCAGAAGCATGGAAGCATTGAGCCAACCACAGAAACATAGGGCAGAGGAGATTAGAAAGCAGTTCTGAAGTTCACCCAGCCCAGCTAACTTGGTTATGGTGTCGAGTCCAAAAAAATAGGCATCAAGTCCAAATTCAATACCTAAGCTCTAGCCTGTGGAGTCAGGGGGGTTTCCTCAGACCCTTCCAGCCAAAGGCTGGTTTCTATGGCTGCTCAGATGAATCTTTCATCCACAGGCTGAGGAAGATCTGTTACCACTCTTCTGGAAGTGATCCGCATCCTATTGCCAGTTGCTTTCTTGTTAAAAAAAAGTAAGTCCTTTTGGATTACATAGAGCTAAGTGCTGAAATATATTAATGTTTAATCCTGGCAAGAGAGCAGGCTGGGATTTTAGAGTAATGACTTCTTTCCTCCTGTTGAAGGCATCAGAAGTCATACTGGTGGCAAAGGATTTGATTTTGGCAGAGTCCCTTCCAATTGCAGTTCCACCATCTCATGCATAGCTTCAGAAGGGACTAATAATACCTCCCATTCAACAAAACCTGGCAAAACAGTGGCTCATAAATTGCAGATACATCATGATGGCACAAACAAAGTAGCATGAAGACTCAGGGAGTGGATGAGCTGTCCTAAAAAACATTTTGAGAGGCCAATTGAGCACTGCATGTCACCACAGAACAGTAGCAAGAAATTTCTTGTCTTTTGGCCTGCATTTACCCCATTTTAGCAACTGTGTTCCCTAACTACAAAAACTGAACATTGTTCCAGGAATATGGATTGCTAAACATATCCTTGTTACCTGCATTAACTACAGATCTGTGCCACATATGAATAGCTAACTACCTGGCACAATATCCTATATCCAAGATATTGAATACATCTACAGCAATGAAAAGATCAGGCTGATCTTCCCGGGGTGGAGGAGTCTGCTCAATGTGCAGTTCAGCTTTACATCTGGGATCACCTATGTATGGTGGCAGAGTCCAGCAATGCAAGCCAGAGCAGGTAACTAAGATGACAACCATGGAGAATCTCTCTCCTCCTCCATCCCTACAAATAATAAACTGACCCTGATCCTGCTCTTGTTCTCTTTTCCTCACCTTTTTGATGTGCAGACAAAATGGGCAGCAAAGTCCATGGAACTGGCTCTCCAGAACCATTGTCTACAAAGCTGACCACAAAAAGAAGCAAGGAACATAACACTCCAAGCTGCAGCTGCAAGTTTGAATGCAGAGGATAAGACATAACTTATCCATACTTGGCAGAGTCTTGGTCTCTCCCTGCGTGTTAGGAGGAGCAGGTGAGCCAAGGGTGAGAGAGATGGTCCAGCATGGAAGAAGATCAGGCTCCTCTGCTCCAGCATTTGCTAGACAAAAAGCCCACTGACAAAACTTTGCTCTGTGACACTTCTTTTAATGGAGTGATATAGAGTTCCCATCAGACCCCAGTCCAGTAAATGATGTTTCTCTTCCCCTGGGTGAGGTGAGGCTTGTTCACAGCCACTCCTGCCTCTATAAGAACATACTGACTCTGCTGCTGGAGACAGCCAGGCTGCTGCAGGTTCATCAATCCACCCCCAGGGCAGTATTGGAGAGCCGCATAAAGATATCAGTTCAACGAGTCTTTGTCCTCTCAAAGTGACACCAACCACGCTGAAATCAGCAAGTCAAAGCAGGGAAAATGCATCTGGAGGTAATTAGTAACAATCACAGGCTGCTTGGGAACTGCTGACAACAGCAGCAATGTGCCAGGCCTATGTCATTGGCTTGTAAATAGAGAGAGCACTTACAGGAAGTAGCAGCAAGCAGTGACGGAAGGGGTTTTTTGAAATGCAGCATAAAAACAATGCAAAGAAAGCAAGTGGCTCTCTAATCAAGGTTTCACTGGTGATCTACAGCACAACAGAGGTGGTGGATGAAGCAGTACTGAGAGCTGTGACTACATTTCTCCTTAGCAGCAAATACTAGCATGAATGCCAATGTTTAAACAATCCTTTAATTTTTAAGTTCTATCCCATATGTTTGGATCTGCCAACTGGCTAAGAGAGAGAAATATTACATTTTCTACCAACAACTGCACAGAGAATTTTCGCCATCTTAAATCTTGACATTGCTTTGCCACCCACACCACAAACTGATAACAAGAGCAATGAAGAGCTGTAATCATAGTTCTGTTCTTAGACTTATTTCCATTAAATTCTTTTATAATCTTACAGATTTAAGACTAACAACATGAAATAGATGAAGTTCTCTTCACATATGGTAGCCCAAACTACTCCAAAATTTCTCATAAGGAATTACGAACCTTGAACAGCAGATACAGCTATAAAAAGGACATAAGTGTTCCTGGCTCAAACTCTTGATTTTCATATTTTAAGTTACTTGCTCACTTTTCAGCCTTACCAGTAGCCCTATTCTGTGCTAAAACATCATGCAATTGTGTTCACAGCTCTGCTCCCTGTACACAACTGGAAGAGTTCCTGGTAGAAGAGATCCAGTGCTGGATCTGGATACCATAACCCATTTGACACTCTTCTAAGCAGCTCTTGGTCTCATGACACTGAAGCTGTTACACAATTGTTTATAATCTGGAATGTCAACATGGAAGTGAGAATGACCTGCAGGCATTAACACAACCAAACAAAGACTTTGGACATTTGCTGGACTTTTATCTGACTAACCCTCCCTTTTACAGTGGAAAACACACTGGCTAGTGTGCTAAGACATGTTACCCCCCAAAGCTTTCAGCTTCATTCTCTGAGTTTATTCATATACACCACAGGACAGCCTGTATGAAACAAGGAAGAGTGGAAACACCCCAAAAAAGGTGAAAAAATTAAAAGCAATGCAACTTCCAGAATTTCAAGAGAAGACCGGAGGTAAGGCTGGCCATTCCTCCTCCAGTGAGGAGCAGTTCACATGGAAAATGCTATCATGGATCTATGAGGCTTAGGCTCTTCTGAACTGAGGGAGGCCAAGGACCATGAGGTGGTTCTGGCAGGATTTCCCTCACGAGTAAGGGCCTTACCACTGAAGTGGGGCTGATACAAAGCTGATCTTCCTCCAAAGATGGTTACCTTATTGATTGCCTATCATCCCCTGCCCATCCCAGCCACAGAACACTAAATCCAGAATCACTGGATTTTACCACAGCTTTGTCAAAACCACAGGTCACTAAAAAAGCTCTGAGAAGGTAGAGTAGGTGATATCCTTGAATATTTATTTGACCTTGCATTCATAACCACTGTTGTGCACCACTTCCCAGCTCCCAATTTTCAGAGATACCGGCCACAGATGAAAGTCCCATAGCAATAAGCACCTTATGCTTACAAGGGAAATAGGGTCAATAAATGTGTCTCCTTTTCCAAATTCCCACCAAGGAAACAGGCTGGGGAAAGAGTTGTGACTGAAAAGATGACTTATATTTTGGGAGAAAATAGAGAAATCTCTCCAGAACTACAGTGAGAAATGCACCACCAAGTGTACTGTAATGGACATGCCTTGCACATTACAAAGTGTAGCTTGTTACTGAATCCTTCCTGCTCCTGACAATCTGCAAATCCCTTTCAGGTCCTCAGGAAGCCTCAGAGTAGGGAGCATGACTCAGGCATACAATACAGGCCCAGATCATGATGGGGATTTCTGTGTCCTTCCAGAGCATGACCAGCACAAAACAATTCCTATGGCTATTAAAAAAGAATATGAAAGTATAGCAGGTAGACAACTTCCTCCAAAAATATATCAAAAGGCACAGGTTATAGAAGACTTTTGTCTCATGCTCATGTAAATCTACATTTTATGAATGTTGTTGATAGAAGACTCTACAGCACTGTCAAATTAAAGATATAAATACCTAGTGTCTTGAAAAATGTGTTTTATTGTAGCTGTCACTGACATATTTAAGACTAATGGCAGGCTTTCTTCCTAGAACCTGCTGTTCATAAAGCCTGTTCCATGTTTTGTGAGGAGAGCCGGCAAATTTAACATTTGGAACTTTTGCTCAAGTGTAGGTAAGATCACAGGGAGAACCTCTGTGAAATCCATATTGAACTCTGCAGCATCACCTCTGTAGTAGATTTTACTCTAACAACTATGATCAATCAGCTCACATCACTCAAAGGAAATAGCAACATGAGACATGTGAGAGTGCTTAAACCACCATAAAAAAAGAAGTGCTGCTGATGTACCAACCATAACAGCTCTTGACTGAACCTCATTTTGGCCAGGTATAAATTCTGGATGAGCAGTCCCTTAGAAGATGACAGAGGCTGCAGTTAGGTCACCCCAAAGCCTTCTTTTCTCCAGCCTGAAAAATTCCAATTCTCTCAGCCTTTCCTCATAGCAAAGGTATTCCAGCCCTCTGATCAACTAGGAAGCTTCCTCTGGCCTGGCTGCAGCAGCTCCAGCTCCTTGCTGTGCTGGGCCCCAGGGCTGGGGCAGCTCTGCAGGCGGGGGCTCAGCTGAGGGGGCAGAGGGGCAGAATCCCCCCTCCCCTGCTGCCCACGCTGGGGCTCAGCCCAGCACAGGGGGGTCTCTGGGTCCCAGCACACACAGCCAGGGCAGGGCCAGTTCCTACCCACAGCATCCACGAAACACCTTCCCCAAGGGCTGCTCTCAGTCTGTTTGTTCCCTGCCTGGATCAGTCTTGGGAGTAGCCCCCAATCCGGGTGCAGCATCAACATCTGGCCTTTTTAACCTCATGAGGTTCCCATGGGCCACTTCTAGACCTTTTCCAACTCCCTCTTGGACTTGGGTTGTTACTGCACTCTCAGCACTTCAGGGGTGTTACTGCACTCTCAGCTTGGTGTCACCTGCAAATCTGCTGAGGGTGCCCATGATCCCTCTGTCTGTGTCACTGATGAAGATATTAGATAAATTAGATAACACTGATTCCAGCACAGACTCCTGATGGACACAGATATATCTGTATCAATGCTCTATCTCCTTACATCTTACGAGCCACACACCTCCAGAAGTCCCTATTTCTGTCCATCCATCCACCCCGAGACACCTTTCTTATCTATGAGTCCAGCACTCAAACCACCTATTCAGAACCAGACAGATATTAAAAGAAGTCTCTCCCCTCCCACTTTAAGGTACACAAGTATTTCTTTAATGCTCCAATCTCTTTTGAATCCTCCTAAACTTTGTTAAGAAAAGCTGAAGACTGATGCTGTACTGGTTCAAAACAACTTTGTGACTCTTATTTTCAAAACTTCTCCTCTGCTAGATGAGATTGTAAGGCTTTAAAGACATAGTAACACTTTACAAAAATCAATATAATCTTCCATTGTAGCTATAAAATAAAGCGTTACATCCAATCTTTGTCAAAACAAAGAAAATCCAATGAAATTTGCACCAATTAGACATAGCAGTAACACATAGAACTAACACTCATATGAAACACAGAGACTTAAATTTTAAAAGCCCTCATTTTTTTCTGATTTGCACAACTAATTTGGGACACAATTTAATAATTTGCTTATCATTTGGCCAATTTCCTTGCAAACAGTGGGGTCAGTCCCAAATAAATAGGTGACCAAAGCACTTATCAGACTCTAGCTGTTCCTCAACTTTGCTCTACGCATGCTGAATAAATGCAGATGATTTGGCATTCCTTGAACAAATAGCCTTTGCTTTTCATTTAAATGCTCAGCTTTAGTGCACGGGTACAATTCAGAAACAGTATAAAATGAGCTTCCAAAATTCAGGCTAGTTTGAACTGTCATAAAAACTCCATCCAGTCAAATATACCAGGTGCATTTATGAAAAATGAGCACCAAAGCCCAAAAGCAGAGGCAATCATTCTGCTTTTAAGTGATGTGGTGGTGTTCAGGATATACTTTTGGGGTGGAGGGACACATCCTTTCTTGTAAAAGAGGGATGGATGCTCCATCCGTCAGCTACAAACAAACACAAACAATTTACACAAGCCATGAGGCTGACTTTCAACAAGAGCTAGTATGAAATCACAATCATTACAGAAGAGACTTTTTGAGCAAATGACTCCAAATCTGACACAATTCTTCCATAAAGACCCTCATCATGAAGGTACAGACAATTGACACTACTTATCAGTGTTTGAAAATCATTTACCTGTGACAATAGGATAGGACTGAGGCCCAGGAACACTTGCTCCCAAATCTGCAGAAGTAGGGCTGGTTATATTGGCCTTCATGTCATCCAATCCACCAGCTAGTGAGGCCATGGCCGAGTATTCAGTTGCCTGGAAAAAGAAACAAAAGACATTTTAGTGGCAATAAATTCACTAATCAAGAGCTTTTTTTTGCTTGTGCCAACAGATAGTAGATGCAATACAGAACTCAAAATTCCTTTGTTCAGCCAGTGTTAAAGGCAATGACCATCTACACTGGGCTTTTCAGCATTCAAACTGTTCAATAAATGGCTCTGTGCTTATCACCAGTGTTCACGAAGAACACCAAAATAGGTTTTCTTTCTAAAACTAAGGCCAAACTCATTATTATGTAACAAGGCTTTCCTGAAAGAGGAAAATTTGTAGATTACCTGCCAAGTGCAAGCTACTCTATTGTTAGAGAAAAAGTGTTCAAGCCTCTTAACCTCCATACTCTCCACATTTTAGTGTTGGCACTCTAGGGGACATGTACTAATGAGAATGAGGGAACAGGTTTTTCCGTTTCCCTCTTCTTGGGAATGTTGCATTTCTTCGTTATCTCACAGGAAAGAAAAGGTATGTATATATAAGAGTGTGCTTAATGGATGCATTTGTAACTAACTGTTTTGAAATCTAAGTTCTTTAAAAATAAATCATCTGACTGTGGTAAGGACATCTCAAATAATTTCTTAATCTCATTATCTGAAAGAGGCTATGGTAAGCAAGTACAGATCCTCAGGAATCAGAGTATTTGTGTCCTATAACCCTGTTTAAGTCTCTGTAGCTACAGCATTCTATAGCTGATGAAGCCAGTGCATGAATCTAAAGGACGCGTATGTACACGGCACAAAACTTATCTTCATTTGCCCTTTTTCAATAATTTCTTATTGTCAGGATCATTCCCACAAACCTGGTAAGTTTTCTCTTTTAACTTTGTGCCCTGCTATCTGCGCTTTGAATTTTAATCCCTTATTAGTAAGATGGTAGTCATGCCCATATCAACTTCAGATTGACTTCAAATAAAGAACTGCAATGGGAACAGGTAAACTGAAGAGCAGCCACTGTGATGCCAATCCCTAATGAATTCCTGAAGATTAAGTCAATGCAGAAGCCGTGCAGAGATGAAGAAAGGCAGATGAATCCAGGATCACGTGGAGGGTTTTTGGAGCAACCAAAACAAAACTCAGAAAAACACAGAATCCCAGACTGGTTTGGATTGGAAGGTACCTTTAAGACCAACTTATCCTACCCCCTACCATGGACAGGGACACCTTCCACTAGACCAGGTGGTTCAAGGCCCAATCCAACTAGGCCTTGAACAGTTCCAGGGATATGACATCAAAAGAAGTTAGTTTTTTTGTTTTGTTTTGTTTTGTTTTGTTTTGTTTTGTTTTGTTTTGTTTTGTTTTGTTTTGTTTTGTTTTGTTTTAAGGAAGCAAAAGCTGTTCTGAGTGAATATGTCCCTCTCCTTCCTGCAAGTTTCTCTGAGAACACAGCACATTATCTGGTGCTTGCCACTAACTCAGTACTTTGGCCAGGAACATGTGCTGGTGTCTCTGTAGCTCAGATCTCACTCAAATAGGAGTTAATTTACATGGACAATCCTGTATTAACAGTTCTGTGTAACAAATATATTTTTTTTCTGCAGACACCACTTGCACAAGGCAGGAGTACAGCCTGTCACCTTGAAGGATCCCCCATACAAACCCCTTGTGGATGAGCATGCAAAATATATTTTACCAGGGACCAGCTGCTGGCCACCTTTGTCCTACACCCAGCCCACGCATCAGAGTTCTCTGACTTGTCTCCTAGGATTCTACATAACCTTTGCATTAAAGTTGTACTGTTCCTAAGTTCTTTCAGCTCATGCCTCCTCCAACACCCTCTGTGCCCTCATTTTTGCCTTGCTGTCATGCACCAAGGCCTTTTTGTCCACCACCACTGCTTCAAAGACACCCACACCTCTGACTCATCCCCACTTCTGCTCCTGGGAGAGGACAGCCCTGGGAACTTCCCTCCTCTGCAGAGGATGCCAGTTATGGTCCCAGCCTTCCTCCTTCCTAGAAGTATAATCAAAGCTCCTTCTTCTAATTTGGCATCATTCCACAATGCATTTCTCAGCCTACCCACACCATTCCATGTTTTCCTGAGTCTTCAACCTCACCCTTCCCCTATGCAGAGTACACGCAGATATGGAGGCACTGCTAGATTTTTTTTCTTTCCCCAAAACCCTAATCTGAAAAAAAAATCAGAGAAACAATAGCCCTGCAGAGACATCCCATGCAGCTGGTTATGCACAAGCATGGATGAGCTGGCAGCACAGCAGAGGAGAAACATGTCCTTGTGTGCTGCTGTTTAGTATTTCTGGTATCTCTAGACACATACAAATACCTGGGGAAAGATGCCTGATTTCACTCATGTTGCTCTATGAAAAACATAACTGCACCATATCAAGACTAGAAAATCTCTCTGGGGCACTGATCCACCATCCCCAACAGGCAGAGAATGAATGTGGCTTCCCAATTACAAAGTGAGAGCTGCACACCTGTAGTTTGGTCCCTTCTGGAATGGGACCCCTGCCACAGGCTGGGTCACATGAGGGGACTGAGAAAGGAGGTGCACATCCCAAACTACAAACCCAACTGAAACCAGCCTGAGCCCTGAATTGCAATCCTCAGACATGGGAATGCATATATCCATATCTTGCTTCCCTTCAGGAGGCCAAGGAACTGACCCTGGGAAAAACAGGACCAGAGTTAAAACTTTTAAGTGTAATGACCTGGAAACACCATGCCAAAGAGCCATGAGTAGCCTCTGTGCTTGGAGAAACTGACCAGTTCTAGTGTCAAGCAAGCAGCAACCAGAGTGTAGCATAACCTGGCAAGGATCACGATAGAGGTAGCTTGTGCTCTTCCATGTCACTGCACCATAGTGAGTAGGCAAAATACGCAGTGGCCCAGTCCCAAATCATGGAATGACATCTGCAGACTGGAGGGACTGGAAGCATCATGGTTGCTCAGCACAGAGTGGATGGAGAGCCCATAGCCAAGCAGCACCATGGTAAGAATGAGTTGGGGAAAGGGAGATTTGGGGCCTTTCCGTGCTTTTGGTCCCAATAACTTCCTGCTGACAGGAGCTGCATGTCTTTAGCAATGGCCCAGCAACTTTTTCCAGAGGTAAGAATAGGAGGATTTTAATGGATTTTCCAGCTACTTTGCTGTGCCCAGATCCCCTCCTTGGAACCACCATCAGCTGAACACTAGCACACACAGAGCAAGCACTGACCATTTTCTCCAGCACTGAGGCAGAGCAAGTGCAGGCTGAGGGGCAGCCCTTAAGTATTCTGACTCCCCTCTCATCACGCAGTCCCAGGGGAGGAGCAACCCTCTCACATCACATCCACCTCTGCAGTTACAGTTTACACTGCAAAGCAGGGGAGCCAGGGCCAGCACTGCAGTGACAGTGACCAGCACTTGCCTGTGGGCAGAAAAGGATTCGTGCTGCCAACAGCAAGGCACTGCAGGGAGGTGATGGTCAGCAGGGGCATCTTCTAGCCCCCAAGGAGTGGGGCATCAGGGGTGCAGAGCAGACCCTTCACCCTAAAACCAGACCATGGGTACTGTCTGCAGCTCTGCTCACGCCATAGAGGGGCCAGGAGACTCTAGAACACCCTGAAAAAGCAAAAATCTCTCTGACATATTGGGCTCACAGTGTTGGGTGTTGAACCACTCATGAGGGGTATAGTGGCATGCTCTCTTCCCATTCCCCCAGGCAGATCTCTTCCTTTCAGGCACTCCATCTGGAGAGGAAAGGAAACCCCAGGGGAAGGCAGTGCTCATGGAGCAGCCCCTCACCCCATGGTCTCACTGAGACTTTCCTGCTGAACCCTCCTGCCAACCCTACCCAAGAGCTTCTCCAGCTGTTCGGGGTGGGAGCAGCAGAAGGGATCTCAGACTTGGCTCCTGCACTGGTGAGCTGGCAGCACTGCTGGTGAGAAACAGCCCAGAATGACCGTCATGGCCAGGGGTCCCTCCTCCTGCAGCAGGAAGCCTGACCTTCTGCTGGGTAGGTGAAAAAGCAAGAGACGGGTGTTCATTACCCTAGAAATTACCTGAAAAATGACTGCCTGCGGTTGTACCACGCACTGTCTCATCAGCATGGAGCACCACTGCCATAGCATGGAGGAGAGAAAACACAGACATGTGAAACGAGGAATATATAAAAGAGAGACTGAGAAGGACAAACTGAAAGGAGGGGCTAGACCAGATCTCATGTGTTCCCCTGCTCTATCCTACTCTGCTCTGGCTCGGCTCTGGCAGTGGGAACTGGGGGAGTGGCTCCAGTAGTGAGGAGAGGAGTAATCTCTGTGAGCCTATTAGCAGCAGCATAACTTTTCTTGCAGCAGCAGTGTCTGCACAGTCCCTCCCCATTACACATCTCTGCAAAGTGCAAGTGGGAAAGTTTCTGCTCTAAGTAAAGTTTTGAATCCACTTCCATTATAAAAGCTTTTTTTCTAACTATTAATCCCCTTGGAGTGGTGGATATGATAGGCAAATGGAAAGAAAAAGGGTGCAGGAGAGTTTCATAATTGTTTTCAAACCTGCTGCACAACATCAAAGCAGAGAGGCAGACCACAACCAGCTCCACCCTGCACTTTTTCTGGTGAAGATGCCTGAGTGTAATGCATCGAAAAGTCAACCCACCCTATGCGTAAAGAAATTGTCTCTTTGAGA